>AWUE01020457.1:0-27054 GCA_001974825.2 Corchorus olitorius | reverse complement strand
TATTATTATTATTATTATTATTATTATTATTATTATTATTATTTAAGTAAGTAATTATGGTCAGATAAGAATCAAAACTGAGTTATACGACCTTCAAGTGCAGAGATTTGATTCTTATATGACGACCATCCCTGATTGTACGAGAAACATGAGATGCCATGTCTAATTTAGATATGTGGCATGTCAAACATCATTTTACACTCTGACACTAAATCCAAGCCGCCCATACCCTGTATTCAGTGGCTATCAGGTCAGAAATCAACTTTTACATATTATTCAATTAAAGACAATATGTCAAAATTGAAGGAATTGGGCATGGAGGAATGGTGTGATTTCAACAAGAAACATACCATGATGACCCTTAATTTCAGTAGATCATTCTAGTAAAATTTCATCTCAAATCAACCGCCTACTGGAGGTTATCAATGGAAGGTTGGCCCTAAACTGAAAACTCACAAGCATGATCCTTTGGTTCTTTCTCTTGCAAGATGCTTCTTGTTTGTAAGTTGGACCATCATTTCAGGCCTATAAATTGGCATGAGATTTGAAATCTGAGTTTAAAATTGTTCACTTTCCTTGCATTGAAAAGTGGATTGGTGCAGCCAGCAGCGCCATTAAATTGGCAGAAGAGACCCTATCTTCCAGGATCACTGGACCAGGCTAAAATATACTATGTCAAAACTTCGCCTGGTAAATTTGCCCCCAAATCCTGGCTGCTGAATGCATTACTTAAGCCTTATTGGTTCGAGGATTCCACTTTGAGTGAATAACATTGGTCAATCTAAAGAGATATTATGGTTTCGTTAACTTGTTTCAATCTAGTTAAACTGGCTTAGCTTGCAGACGTGCCTCGTTTGACTTCGTTTCCAAATAAAGTGATATATATGGAGCGTCTAAAGTTGAAATGTGTAAAATCATTGAAAAAGTTTGCTATTACAACTCAGATTCGTTAAGATTTGTTGATGAATGACTTTAAAGTTGAGATTAGATATGTGTGGGATAGACAGAAAACGAGGGGACCTCTCAATTTAATTATATGGAGGGCCAAATCAGTTCAAAGTTTTCTAAAAATAATGCTTATATAAAGTTCTCAATTTATATGGACTAGTAACGTATATTGTTGGGCATTTCAGGATTAGTCACTACACCAGATTTGGGTTTATACAACACTTTTATGTAAGCACTTAACAAGTGTTTTTAAAAGATGCTAAGGCAGCAGTGCTACAGCACCTTTCAAAGTGATGTCAAATGCCTTAAGAGAAACCCAATTAGGCCCAATTACAAGTCAGCCCAAATCGCAGCTCTCCTGTTGAATGAAACTTGAAAGTTGAAAGTTGAATGAAAGTGAAATAAAAAAAAATCAGTTTTAACCGAAGAAAAACAAAAATCTTTTCGCCCACATCGCAGCTCTACTGTTAACCGAAGAGCTTCGATTTCTCCTTTCCATTTTTCATTTCCATCTCAGATTTATTTTTCATAGTTAATCTCAAGTCTCAATCATCTCAAATTCACCATTTCTCTCTCACTCCAAAATCAACTTTCTCACCGTTTCCCTTGCTCCAAACAGCTTTCCCCAAATTAGGATCGTAAAGACCTTTAGTTCAACTTCAGTAATTCCTTCACTTCTTGCTTGGATTTTATTATTTCCATTGATTACTTCGCTCTCCTCCGCTAATTCGTACATTTCTTCTCTTTAATTTCGTTTTCTTTTTCAAATCTATATTCAAATTTACACTTGTTTCTTTCTTAAATCAAAGTGTTTTCTATTTATGTTTCCTATCGATTTTTCCTGCAATTGTTATTGTTATCTCATTGACCTAGATTCAATTATCATAAAATCCTTTTTCGGCTTTGTTTCAGATGTTTGATGCTTTAGTTTTTGTGATCTGTTCTGCTTCAATTCAATCGCATTAACAAGAGAGGCTTCTTCTAGCAGATTATATTCAGTGTGATAGCTTGGCTCTGCATCTCTATGGTAAGAGCTTTTAATATTTAAAAAAAAAAAAGAAAAGAGAAATATTCTAATGCGGAAGTCGTATGAAATTGCTTTTACTGCTTGCAAACACTTTAATACTTTTGAAATTCAATTCAATTGCAAATTCTGATTTTGTGATTCTTAGGATTGGAGTAATTACAGTAACTCTTTTTTCTTTTTATAATCCAAAAACCAGAATATTCTGCTTTCATTGTTCCATCGGTTCCCATCAACCTCTGCATACTACTAGTATTTTCCAATTTAAGAATTTCCACACCTGCAATATTTACTACCTTTATTTCTATTCTTTAATTTTAATTTCACTTCTCTTCTTATTTGCAATGTGGTCCTGCATTATAAGTCCCAATTGTGTGTTGAACATTGAATGGCTATGGATATCTCTGGTTGTGTGAGCTTGCTGCTATGCAGTGGCTTTTAAATAATTTCTTTAAACATTTCTAGCGTTATGCTATGGTTAATGTTGTTGTGATTTGGCATTGAATAAATTTCAATTTGCATATACATTCTTAATGCTTGTTTGAATGATTGAATCCACTGTGGCTTTGCATATATTGATATCTTTGCTTTTCTGCTGTCAATGATTCTGTTGTAACTACTGAAGATCTTTAGCTCTCTATTGATGAAAGTTTATCATTACATATCGTTATTCAATTAGAAAACTACTTTGTTCCAGTCTATTGGAAAATGAACTAAGTGGATCATTTCTCTGCATATGGTTGCGGAAGATGGAATCTTGAACTGGCTAAGTGGTAAAATTGGTTTATCTGAATTTAGATGACAACTTTTTAATCTGAATTCTGATTTCTGAACTGGCTTACCTATCAATTCAGTACGGATAGTCTCTTGGTTAAATGAAGCCTTGTTTATCTCTTTCACTTTCAGTTGCAGTAAGTTGAGACTGTGATTTGCTCTTATATAGTATCCTTTAAAGAATTGGCTTCTTACCCTTTTGAGTCTTAAGCCTAAAAATGTAACAAATTAATTTATATATGAATCAATTAGCCTTTGTTTTGTATTGTTGTTTTATTATGGTTGGTTGTATTGTATTTCTCATAGAAATTCCTATTGATATTTCGAATCGAATGGTAAACATATAAGTAATTACAGTAACTCTTTGTTATTTTTCACTCTTGCTGAAGTGTTTTATATTGGCTGCTAGTGATCAATGTTGATGTTTCTTAATCTTTTTTTTGCAGTTAAGCATTCATTCGGCTATCCTAGGGGCCATACATTGTTTAAGAGCTAGATCTTGACAGCCACAAAGCAAGTAAGGGTCATTGCTTTTTGAGTTTTTCTTATTTGGTATTCCCTTGATTAAATGGCAAGTATGGATAAAAGTTGGATTGATATGTCTAGACTGAGTGATAATTATGTAGATATAGTTATCCAGTTTCTTGACTTTGCTTTTATGAAAGATTCTCAAGGGGGGGAAATTTTATGTCCTTGTAAGGAGTGTAAAAACTCTGATTGGGGGAATCGTAAATCGGTTTATGAGCACATAATTTGTAATGGATTTTATACAAAGTATAGGAAATGGATTTATCATGGTGAGCCTTGCTCATCTTCTAGTATTAGGGAAGATGATATAGACTTAATGTTGCATGAAGCTTATGGAATGCATGGCTGTTTTGGAGAAAAGTCTAATGTAGAAGAACTTAATGAAACATCAAGTCTAGGAGATTCTGAGTTTCGTAACTTGGTAAAAGATGCTCAACAAGATTTGTACCCCGGTTGTAAGAAATTTAGCAAACTATCATTCCTTGTTAGGATGATCAATCTTAAGTGTCTTTACAAAGTGAGTGATGCTGCAATGACTGGTTTTCTTGAATTATTCAAAGAATGTCTTCCTGAAGGAGAGACATTGCCTAAATTTTATAGTGAGGTTAAAAGCATCATGAAAGGTTTAGGTCTTGATTACATTAAGATTGATGCTTGTCCTAATGATTGTATGTTATATTGGAATAAGTATGCTGCGGCAACCGAGTGTCATGAGTGTGGGGCTTCTAGATGGAAAGTTAGAAAGAATGATAAAGAGACTAGGGAGGGAGTTAATGTAGATGGTGTAACTTGTAAAAGAAAAATATTCCTGCAAAGGTTTTGCGTTATTTCCCTATAAAGCCTAGGCTGCAGAGACTTTTTATGTCTTCAAAAACAGCAGAATCTATGAGATGGCATAAGGAAAGATGTATAGAAGATGGAGTCATAAGACATCCAGCAAATGGTCAAGCTTGGAAGTCATTTGACTCTTTATTTCCCGATTTTGCAGCTGACCCCCGTAATGTTAGTGTTTATACCATGATTTACACCCAGGGTAATCAGGTAATTGCTCAAAATGGATGGCCACGATTTAATCCTCTAAAGTCCTATGGATGGTTGGATTTGGTCCACCCTAGGCCAAATTCAACAAGGAAAGAGTTGAGTATTGATTTAATTTCCTTAATTACTCCCAAATTACTTATGGAAATTAAGGAAATTATGGAAATTAGGAAATTAAATGAATTAAATGATTTCACACAGCAAGACCGCCCCATTTTACTCCACAAATTGGGTTTGACCGGTCTAGGCCATTAAAACCGGATTTGAGCCCTCCCGGGTTAAACTTTTTACAAGTTTTCAATTAAGGACAATGGGATTAGGGTTTCGAAATTGAGGTTGAAGATGAATGAATTTAGCAACATGTCTTTTATTAAAGTTGTTCCAAATATTATGAAGAACACTCTGTCCAAATTTCAGCTCATTCCGAGCCCGAAAGAAAACTTGCATTTTGTGCAATTAAGGACAGAATTCAATCCCGAGACATTTTTTGCATGGCGATTTCACCAATTGGCACAATAACTTGGTCTTCATGTAATATTGATGCTATTTGGAGGAATTTAGCCATGTTTGTCCATTTTCATAACTTTTCACTTTTATACAATTAGGGACAGTATGTCTAAATTAGCTCGGTTTAAGCCATTGCCTTAATCGATTTTTCATGATTTTGTAATATGACCTTAGTGATATGATAATTAACCTAATCCCATGTCCAATTGATCAAGTTTAAAGTATCGTGGCATTTGGAATCCGTTTCAGCACCATTTGGCTCTTCCGCACTTGGTTTTCCACCCCCTGCTTGCTGCACCGAGATTTTGGAGCCAATTTAATTCAAAATTCAGTAATTAATTGTGATATCACAATTAAGAGTCAAAAACGTGGTGGACTTTCTCTTGGCTGATTTGGTGGATTTTTCCTTAATTAAAGGGATTTACATCAGGAATTAAATACAGAAGATAATGCAGAATCAAGAGGGAGTTAATCTGGACCGTCGGATTGCATCTAACCCTAGGAGGCCGGCCCATATATAAAGATAGCAGCCTCCAACGAAATGACCTCCAACAGCCTCTCCAAAAACCTCTCCTCAGAGTAAAACACTTGCCCAGTGCAAATCAATCAAGCCCAGTGCTTCTTTTATCATTTTTCCAACAAGCCTTAGAGCTTTCATCTTTATTTCTCAATATTGTTCATCAAGTTCTACACTTGATTCTCTTTTTATTATTTTTAATCTTGTTCTTACAAGACATCTCTTGTATTTACTTTTCCTTTGCAATCAAATAACAAAACCTTGTTATTTTTCCTTTCATGAATCAAGACTTTTTATGTTTTCTGAATCTGCAATCAATGATTTAAACACGTTTGTGTGACTTTGATTCAGGACTTGCAACTCGTTTGATTTATTTTATGTTTGCTGCACTCCAAGCAACCCTTTACTTTTCACTGCACTTTTTCTCAATTTTTGCTACAAAATTGATCTTTTATTTTTACTTGCATCTTTTTCTCAATTTTTAAGACAAAATTGATCTTTTAATTTTCATTGCACTTTTTATCAATTTTTTTACAAAATTGATTGGCACGCTCGGTACCCTTTCACCAAGATCTCCAAAGAGATTTTTTGGCGCGAACATCTCTTTTTGGCACGCCCGGTGGGACCACAAGGATTCAGATCTCATCTCGGTGCTGTTAAAAGGATTTTTTCTTGTTTTTCTTGATTTTTACTTTCAAGTTGGCGATCCCCAACTTTGTTCTTTTTATTTTACTTTCGCCCCACTTAGCGCACGAACATCTCTTTTTGGCACGCCCGGTGGGACCACAAGGATTCAGATCTCATCTCGGTGCTGTTGAAAAGGTTTTATTTTCTTGTTCTCTTTACTTTTTTCATTATTGCGTTATTTTCCTCTTCTTCTTCTTCCCTTTCTTTTTTCGTTTTCTTTGTTTTATTTGCTGCACTAGTGATGTCAGACAAGGAAGAAAATGGGAAGAAGCCACAGGACCCATCTAACCACAGCTTGGCCCTCCTTGAAGGCCAAGGATCTGGTGGAAAGAATGGTGTGGCTGACCCACCCTTGGTGCAGCTATCTCCGCACCAAACAAGTCTTGAGTTATGGCTCGCGATTCGTGCTTTGACGCAGGCCATCGAGAAAATGGACAATAATGCGGACAGAGTGGCGCTAGAATTGGCCCAAACAAAGGCCGAATCTCGACAAAGTGCCAAAAATTTTGCTAGATTGAACGTCGCACTCGGGGGGCAAAACCAACCTATGGTGCTGGTGCGACAATAAGAAGAGTTGTCTGCACCACCTCTCCATCATGGTGTGAATAATGCAAATCAAGTGAATGGTGTGAATAACGCCATCAACAACGGTGTGGATAACCAAAATCTTCCACCCATGAGAAATGGTGTTGTTCAAAATGATCTTGGTGCGGAGAATGCTCATGTGCGCGAAATCAACCATATGATGCCTCTTGATGAAGTGATTGCCGACAACCTTGGCAAAATGAATCAAGTTGAGGCAAGAAATGTTGCTTATGTGCCACCCCATGCTAGGGCGAATGGTGCAAACAACAATGGTGCGAATAACAATGGTGTGATCAATAACGGAAATGGTGCAAGGAATGGCAATGCTGCATATCGCCAAGCCGCACTTCGCAATGTTGTACTACCACATGCTGCACTTCCACCTCAAGTGCCTGACGCACCATTTCAGGAGGTTTTTCCTCCACAATTCAATAGAAACCAGATTGCCGAGATGATACAAGACATTGTTGGCCCTGGATTCAAGAGAATGAGCCGTCCTACTTTTCAAGCTCCATATCCAGAGAAGTATGATCGGCTACATCCTTTTCCAAGAGGATATAAAATCCCTGAGTTCAATCCCTGCTTTTCGGGCATCTCTGGTGAGCACTCCACTTTGGAGCATATTGCTCGCTTCACCATTCAGTGCGGAGAAGCAAATTCTAGTTTCCACAAGTTACGACTATTCCCTCACTCCATTACTGGGACTGCATTTACCTGGTATATCAATCTCCCACCTAACTCCGTTAGAACGTGGGAAGAAATGGAGAGAGTTTTCCACACTCAGTTCTATAGAACTGAACCTGAAATTTTAGTGGGTGATCTTTCTCGCTTATATCAAAGAAAAGGAGAGTCGGCGGAGGACTACCTTGCTAGATTCAAGAAGTTGAGAAACAGATGCCGCACCCCACTTTCAGATTCAGAGTTCGTGCACCTCGCACATAATGGCTTAGATCTTGAACTTCGAAAGAAGTTTGAGGGACTTGGTTTTAGAGACTTTTATGAAATGTCAACCAAAGTTGCTAGATATGAAACTCTACTCCGAGAGGAGGCAGAAAGAAGAAGTTCTTCTTATGGCACCTACTACCAGGAGCCAAACTATGAACTTAGTGTAGCAGAGGTGGTGAAAGTAGATCGCCCCATTGAATGCCCATCCTTGGTGAAAGCTGGAGTTACAACATCCTCAAACTCAGCAAAGATTTGCCAAGATGTATCAGCAACAAGCCGAAAGGAAGCCATATGATGGAAGCCGCACCTACTCATTTGATGTTTCAAAGTCTAATGATATTTTTGATTTCTTGCATGAGTCAGGAATGATCAAACTTCCTCCAGGTCATGTCATACCTCTGCATGATGAAATCAAAGGCAAAGATTATTGCAAATATCATGATTCGTGGACACATTCCACCAATGCTTGCACCGTCTTCAGAAAGGTGGTGCAAGAGAATATTGAAAAAGGTTATCTCAAATTTCCTGAAGCACTTTAAAAGGAGATGCAGGTTGACAAGGATCCTTTTCCCGCACCCATCCATATGGTGTCAATCAACCTCCCTGAAAATGGCCGCTTAACAAAAGAAGGAAAGGCCAAAGATGTAGCTATTGAAAAAGATGGTGAAAATGCAACAACAAAGGTGACGGATTTGGTGATGGAAAATATCAATGTCGACGCCCCTAAGTCAAAGAATGGAGCTGGTTACCTCACCACCAAAGTGAAAAGGTATGGCTATGTTGATCCTAAGCCAAAGCCTTTGGGTTTTCGGCACACCAAGCCATTGTCACCACATTCAATTGCTTTAAGGCTCAAAAATCCGAGAACAAAAGTTGAGTATCCTCCACCCATTCATCCAATGGAACATTTGGTGCGTCCAAGAAGTCCACAATCAAAGAGTGCACCTCGAAGGAAGTTCCATGAATCAACTTCTCGTCACCAAGATGAAGAAGTCGCACCAACAAAAAGAAAAGCACAAAAACTCTCTAAACCAAGAGAAGTTGCTCGTGTGAGGTACTCTCTGTACCAAGAAAACAAAAAATGGCATGAAAAGCCATCCACTTCAGCAATGGCACCATCATCCTCTAATGCGGTGCCATCAGTGGCAAAGAAATCCTTGAAGCTTGATCCAGAGGCTAAAAATTCAACCAAACATGGTGCAAAAAGATCAAGGCATGAGATAAGGCCTTGGTTGGATCAAAAGAAAGTTGAGTACCGCACCTTAGCAGTTGAAAAATAGGTTGCACTCAGAGAAAAGCATGCAACTCAAAACATTCGGCCAAGGATGGTGAGGCCGACTCCAAAAGCTAAAAATGGCACTTGGCAAAGGGTGCAACATCCCAAGTTCCCCAGCCAGCCCATTCAGAAAAATCGAAAGACTTGGAGGCGCCGTGAGCTTCAAAGGAGAGCTAAAGAAAGAAAGGAGATGGAAATTGAACAAGCTCCTATGGAAGGTGAAAGTGGCACTGATGAGAATATCACTAAGCAAGAGATGCCACACTTCATTACTTCAACAACAACAATTGAAGAGTTGGTATCCAATGGTTACAAACCATGGAAAGCCAAGGCTTTGATTAGAAGTGCAAAGCTCGATGAAAAAGCACTTCTACTGGATTGGAAGGAAGCTGAACTTGATGCTAGAGCTAGTGTTTTGACTGAAATAGCTCTTGGACATGACACTCCTGACATCAACTATTTGGCTCGAGAAGGCAAAATTGACATGGAGACTATTCTCTTCTATCGAAAACTTGCCGCTCAAATAGTGCAAGAGCCAGAAGACAACACCATGCCCAACATTGGTGGTGCAAGTGACGATGGCACCAATGATGATGAAGACAATGATCGTGCACCAGAAAGTGACTTGGAGAAAAGGCTATCCGATTACTTTGCACGAAGCTCCTTGGAAAATTTGGAGCTAGAAATTGAGTCTTGGGCATCATTCAAAGTCAAAACCACTATGACCGTTGATGACATTGTCAAAAAGGGCATAGAGTATTGGAAAGCGGAAATTTTTCTTGAAACAGCATACTTGAAAGAAAGACATGTCAATTTCAAGAAGAAAGAAGCTGAACATCTCGAAGAAGCAAATCACCTTTCCGATGAGCAAAGCAAGATTGGCAAAGATGCCGCTCACATTCTTACACTTATCACTCGCAAATGGGCAGATGACCTTGACAACCTCTCGGTGAACCTAAGTTCATTTGGTGATATTCTGGAAGATGGTGAGAATTTTTCCATGCCAGAAAATGATGCACCTGAGGCTAATTTGGCCGAAAAGGCCAACCTCAATGGTGAAGATGACACTATGAAAGAAAGTGACACCATGCAAGCAGAGGAATTCAATGAAAAGTCTGCAAAATCCATTGTCTTTGGTCAATTCACCGTAGATCTTCTTTGTAAGGTACTCATTCTACCCTGCACCTTTGCAGCTAAGACACAAGAAAAAGTGGATCTTAGTGAACCACTCACACTTGGGAATGATGATGACACCATTCAACTACCTCAAAAGGAAGAAATTGCACACTCGGGGGGCAACATTGATGGCACCAAAACCATAGTGTTCACCAAGCCGGATGAGCAAGCCACTTTTCATATCAAACCTTTGTATATCAAAGCGCATATTGATGGCATTCCTATGAATAGAGTTCTAGTTGATAATGGTTCTACAATTAATCTTTTGCCACATTCCTCATTGAAGAAGCTTGGCAAATGCGCTGATGACTTAATTAAGTCCAATGTCACTGTTAGTGATTTTTCTGATGCTATCAAAGAAACAATGGGAATCTTACCCACACAACTCACCATTGGTTCAAAGACATCCCTCTCCGCATTCTTTGTGGTTAACTCAACTTCAACTTACAATGCTTTGCTTGGAAGAGATTGGATTCATTCCAATTGGTGTGTACCATCATCCATGCACCAAATGCTTATGTTTTGGAATGGTGAAGAGGTTGAAGTGGTGAAGGCAGATACCAAACCTTTCAAAGTTGAGTCTCATGTAGTTGATGTGAGATTTTATGATGGTAGCACTGGACCAGTCAGATTTATGGGCCAAGACAAGTATGGCCGACCAGTACCAATCCTTTCTACACAAGAGATTGAGAAAGATGCCTTGAAAGAGGCTATGGAAAATCTTATGCGGCCAAATGCTATAATTCCTTATAGGCCGCTTCCTTGTTCTCCTACCATTGAGGAGATTCCATGAATTCACACCAAGAAGAAGTAGAAGTGGCCAACAGCACTTTAAAGAAGTTGTCGGCCTACTCACTTGAACAAAAACTACAATGTCTAGAGGACTTAGCCGCCCCAGTAGCTAATGCGGCTTATCAAAATCAAAATAAAAATCAAGATGAGATCACCATGGAGGAACTCGACCATGCACCCATGAAACTTGATGATCTCAAAGCCAAGGTACAAGATCCTTTACTTGAAATTGATCTTGGCACCGACGGCAAGCATAGGCCAGTTTACATAAGTGAACTCTTGGCCGAAGAAGACAAGCCACGATTCATCGCACTCTTGAAAGAGTACAAAGATTGTTTCGCATGGGGCTATGATGAAATGCCTGGCTTAAGTCGAGAATTGGTTGAGCACCGACTCCCAATCATAGATGGACACCGCCCTTATCAACAACCTCCTAGAAGGATGGCAAATGATGTCATTCTTAAAGTTAAAGAGGAAGTTGAGAGGCTTTTGAAAGCTAGTTTTATCCGCACTGCAAGGTATGTAGAATGGATTTCTAACATTGTACCTGTGGTGAAGAAAAATGGTAAAATTATGGTGTGTGTTGATTTTCGCAACTTGAATTCAGCCACCCCTAAAGATGAATATCCCATGCTTGTTGCAGATCTCTTAGTACATGGTGCCGCCCAACATAGGATGTTATCATTCATGGATGGACATAGTGGCTACAATCAAATCTACATAGCAGAAGAAGATATTCACAAAATCGCTTTTCGATGTCCTGGTGCAATTGGCACATTTGAGTGGATAGTGATGCCATTTGGACTCAAAAATGCCGGTGCAACCTACCAAAGGGCGATGAATGCCATCTTCCATGACATGATTGGTAAGTTTATGGAAGTGTACATTGATGATGTAGTGGTCAAGTCCCATAATTCCTTAGACCACATCGATCATCTAAGAAGATCATTCGAAAGAATGAGGCAACATGGCTTGAAAATGAACCCTTTAAAGTGCGCTTTTGGTGTTGGTGCAGGCAATTTCCTTGGGTTTTTGGTTCATCAACGAGGCATTGAGATAGACCAAAACAAGGCAAAAGCTATTATGCAAGCTAAGGCGCCATCCACCAAAAGGAGCTTCAACGATTCCTTGGGCAAATAAACTTTTTACGAAGATTCATCTCCAACACTGCTGGTAAAACCAAAGTGTTCTCACCACTGTTGAGATTGAAAAATGGAGAAGAGTTCCAATGGAATGATGAGCACCAAGAAGCATTTGAGGCGATCAAAAATTACTTAGCATCGCCACCTGTCTTAGTTCCTCCTAGGAAAGACAAACCTTTGTACCTGTATATTTCGGCCACAACATCATCTATTGGATGTTTGTTGGCCCAAGAAATAGAAAAAGGAAAGGAACAAGCAGTGTACTATCTAAGTCGGACTCTCACCGATGTTGAGAATAGATATAGTCCGATAGAAAAACTTTGTCTATCACTTTATTTTGCAGCAATAAAATTACGCTATTATATGCTCTATTTTAATGTGTGTATTATTGCCAAAACTGATATAGTGAAGTACATGCTTACTCGGCCTATGCTTAAAGGCCGACTCGGAAAATGGTGCTTGGCACTTTCTGAGTTTAGTTTCAAATACATCCCACAAAAGGCTGTTAAAGGCCAAGCTATTGCAGATTTCTTGGCCGATCATCCTTGCATTGATCTTGGTGAGGAACTTGAAGATTCAGCCGAAGTCATGGAGATAGCATTGGCGCCTTGGACATTAGAATTTGATGGTTCCAGCACCTCAGATTCGGCAGGCGCGGGGATTATCATTTCATCACCTCAAGACACATGTACCATGATGGCTTTTCACCTAGATTTCGATTGCACCAACAATCAAGCAGAATATGAAGCACTCATCATCGACTTGGAGATGCTTCGAGAGATGAAAGCCTCATTCATACATATAAAAGGTGATTCACTATTGGTTATCAACCAACTCACCGGAGAATACAAATGTACAAGTCCATCTTTGTTGCCATATTATGCCATGGCTATTCAATTGATGGATGAGTTTGATGATGTGAGCATTGAACATGTTCCTCGACACCAAAATGAGGGAGCAAATGTTGCAGCACAATTGGCATCTGGTACCACCTTCCAAGATGACATATGGAAGAAAGTGGTGCATGTCGAAAGAAGAAGCATGCCATCTGCACTCAATAGAGAGAATGTGTTCGAAGTTTGCAACATAGATCATCACCACACCGATTGGCGAGAACCATTCATTCAATACCTCAATAATCCATCTATAAGGGTTGAGCGATGAATAAGGACCTTGGCCGTGCACTACACTTTGTTGGCCGATGAACTATATCGAAGAGGTGAAGATGGTGTTTATCTAAGATGCTTAGATAAAGAAGAAGCCAGAAGGGTGGTGAAAGATGTACATCAAGGCCTGTGCGGAGCGCACCAAGCCGGAAGAAAAATGAGATGGCTTATACGCCGTCATGGCTTTTATTGGCCATCGGTGCTAAAAGATTGCATCGAATTTGCTAAAGGATGTGAAGAATGCCAAAAATATGGACCTATTTTTAGGCTTCCATCCGAAGAGCTACACTCAGTTATAAAACCATGGCCGTTTAGAGGTTGCGCAATTGACTTAATTGGAAAAATTTTCCCATCGGCCAGGGGAGGAGTGTGCTTCATCATTGTTGCCACGGATTATTTCACCAAATGGGTGGAAGCTAAGGCAATGAATAATACCACCCATGTCGATGTTAAGAAATTCATAAAGGAGAATATCATTCACCGCTTTGGAATTCCAGAAACACTTACAACGGATCAAGGCACCAACTTTGATGGCAAGCTAATTGTTGAGATGGAAAAAGAGTATGGCCTTAAATTTACAAGGTCTACACCATATTATGCTCAAGCAAATGGTCAAGCCGAGGCCTCCAACAAAGTAATCTTGTCCATCATTGAGAAAATGATCAAAAATGCACCAGGCAAATGGGATGTGCATTTACTAAAGGCATTATGGGCATACCGTATGTCTCAGCGATCCAGCACTGGTGTAAGTCCTTATAGTCTCACTTATGGCCATGATGCCATGGTGCCAGTAGAGATCTTGGCCAAGTCGGCCAGGGTAGCATTCCAAAATAATTTGACTTGGGAAGAATACAATGAATCCATGATGATTGATCTTGAAGATGCGGAGTCAGAAAGACTATTGGCTTTAGATCATTTGCGAGCTCAAAAGAGAAAAGCCGAAAGAAGCTACAACAAAAAGGTGCGCCGCAAGACTTTCATCGAAGGAGAGTTGGTGTGGAAAGCTACTTTGCCTATTGGTAAAAGAGATAGAGTCCTGGGAAAATGGACACCTAAATGGGAAGGTCCATTCCGTATAAAGAAAGTGCTGAAAAATGGTGCCTATTGGCTCGAAACTCAAGATAGTAAGTATCACCCAAAGTTCATCAATGGTAGATACTTGAAAAAGTATTATCCAAGTGCATGGGAAACAAAGTCAGTACCGGAACCTGAGTTTGAGCCAATTCCTGAAGAAGATGGTGTGGAAATTATGGTAGTGCAGCAATGCTCAGCCATTTTATTCACCAACGTATAGTTGAAATACTTAGAGCACTAAGTGGACTTAGCCGCCCCAAGTGCGTACTTGCGGCTTTTAAATAAAACAAAAATATTTTTCCTGTAAATTTTATTGGAAAATATTGTTTTTGTTTGCAAAAGTTACAATTGGTGATGAAAAAGAAAGAAAGTGTGGCTTAAAGCCATCTTTAGTGATAAAAGTACTTTGCACCATCACTAAAAGAGGAAGAAAAGCTTTAAATTCTTAAGCTTTGATTTTTGGCCTAAATTGAAGTAAAAGGCCAAATTTTCTAGGTTTTTATGGCTTTGCACCATTTGCAAGTAAGGCCATTACCTTAATTCATCAATTGTTGATTAATTGGTGTAATCAAATTTATACCATAATCAAACATGAACAAGATCTATATGGCTAAAATAAATGTATAAGCCATTGGGTAGAAAATATTTCAAAATTAAATTTCTAGTTGGCTAATAAACTTAGCCACTTGTGCATAAAAATTCATAGTTGGCAAAAACAAGTGCCACTAATCCAAATTGCAATTGTTCAAAATGAAAAGTGCATAAACTAAAATTTAATTATCCATAAGCACCAAAATCACAAGGTGGTGCAATAACCATATTTTCTATCCTACTTCTTGTTCTTGCCCAGGGACTTAGGAAGAAATTCCCTCCAAGAGAAGTATTCATCTGCATAAGAAGAAATAAGGCTTTCAAGGAAATCTGTCTCCTTGATTATCTCCTCATAATCGGCTCTGGACCTAGCAAGATCCTCAGCTTCCTTCATGATGTGATCACAATCCAGCAAAGCCGACTTCTCTCTCTTGGAGGACAATTCAGCAAGTCTTTTCTTGATGGTAGCCGCCCTAGCCATGATGGTATCAAGCTCATCCTGAAGTGCAGCCTCTTCATTTCTTAGAGAAACCAAGTTGCGAGCTCTAGAGACTTCAGAATCAAGCATGGCTTGTCGACCTTCATATTGCCTTTGTTTTGAGCAACACTCATTGAGCTTAGCAAGTGCGGGGCGCCATTTGGAAAGAAACAACTCAAGATGTCTGCGGAAGTTGTGCCAAAACTGAACTCCTCTTTCATCAAGTTCAGGTGTAGTGGCCAAAGTAAGAGCAAAAGCATAAAAGACATATAAGGACTCAGCATCAGCAGCACTTTTGACAATGGCAAGAAGTTCTCTGAGGCCTTTTAGAGCCTTCACTAACTCAGAATCTGAAGAAACTTGAGGACATGAAGCTGCTAAAATTCCAGAAGCTTCTGCTAAGGCCTTTGAGATGAATATCTTCAAAGAATCACACTTCTTAGCCAGTGCAGCAGGGTCCTGAAAGAAACCACCAAGTAAGTATTTTTACTTGTAAATTTCAAAGTTTTGAAATAAATTGCATAAAGTTTGGTTTCTTACCGAAGAAAAGGAAGTACTTGGTTTGACTAAAGGAGTTGGTGCCACCAAAATTTCATCATCAGAAGAATGTGAAGTTGTTTTTTGAGAAGATGGTGGTGCCACATTTAGATCAACCTAAAACAAATTTGGTTAATAATGCATATTTGCCAAATTACTAAAGCAAAGAAGTAAGATGCAGAAACTTACTTGATCTAGTGAAGGGAACTTGTTGGCCGAAGCCTTTGGTGCAGGTGCAGCAGCCTTCTGATTGATCTCAACATTGGGATGTGGTGCAGCACTAGTGGTGTTAAAATCAGAGATTGGATCTCTTGCCATCTGCACCAAGTTAGCAAAAATCAAGATTTACAATCCATAATGGTGCATGTTTAAAGTCACAAATGGAGGAAGAAACTTTACCTCATCCAGGTGATCCATAACATTGCCACCATCTTGGAAATCAGAACCCATATCTGTCAAGATATTAGCCAACTCCTCATCATTAGGTTGCACTTTGGCTAGGTCTTCATCCATATCACCAAGAGAGGTGGTGTCATCCGAATTGCCATCATCACCATCTGGTGCGATTTTTCTGATTAAATCAACTTCAATTTGGCCGTTTTCCGAAGCCATGGGAGTTGGAGAAAGGGGAGGAGGAGAGTAAGGTGGTGAATCATCATCAGCATGTTCACGTGGTGAAGGACTTTTTGCCACCTTGATTGGAATAAATTCAAGTAAAAATTAGGTGAAATTCATATAATTTGAACTATGAATTTAAAGAAAAATCTCAGAACACATACCTGAGATGGAGACGCCACCAAAGGAGGAGAAGTGACGCCATCATCACCATCCAAGTCGACATGAGCAGTTTCCTTGGTCGAACTTGGCACTCCTCTCTTTCGCTTCTTAAGTGAATTTCCACCATCTTCTCCATTGGAAGGTGCAGCACGCTTTAGTGTGGTAGGATTCTTTGATTCTCTCTTTAGTGCAGGAAACAATTTGGCTGCAAAAGAAAGAGGTAAGTAAAGAAGCAAATAATGGTGAAAATTTACTCAAAATAAATAAGGAAGAAAGGTACCGGAAGGAAATTTGAGTCTAGCAAGTGCGACTTCAGCACCTTCACTACTCACTCTACTCCAAATATTGGACCACCACTCAGAGAACTCAGGTTCAGCTTGAGGAAAAAGGGGAGTGATGTTAAACCTTTCATCTCTTCGCCTCACCTCCATTGATTTGTGGGCATCACAATAAGTCTTCTTATCAGAAAACCAATCCCTGAGATGGCAGCACCGATTTTTAGAGAAAAGAGGAGGTGCGGGAATCTTCTGGGTGTAGCCAAACTGTCTACTAAACAAGGGAGGATAGTACAGTTCGAAACTTGGCTTGTTTTTCCCGCCAATTTCAAGACCAAATGGAAGATCAATGCCGACAAGGTAATTGGTCCAAACCTGCTTCACCACGTCGGAATTTTTGAATGTAGGACATAACTTGAACCAAGAAGGTCCTATGGGACGGTGCTGAAACATGAAGAACACATGATCTTTCAAATCCCAGAAATACCGAAAGATGAAGTCAGGATCATCTTGCTTAGGCCTCAAACCAAGATACAAAGCACCAAAACATCGAGCATTAGCAAGAGAAGGAGACATAATTGGTGCCAAGCTAGGGAAGTACATCCAAGCCCAGAGCTGCACCACCCATAAAGGACAATTTGATGAGGTAGTCTTATCTTCAAAGAGGTTGAATAAACTTCTGTATATCGCACCAAGAACAAATTGCCCAAGAGCCAGTTTTCTACCAGAAGCCATGATCTTTGCCAACTTAATATGCTCGTGATTGCAACCTTTTGAAGAAGAACATACCATGAATTTGCCAATCAGGCATAACATGAAGGCTGTCAATTCTTCCGCACTAGGAGGTTCATCACCAGTTTTGGCGCACGCACCAATGAAGACTCCGAAAGTAGCCTTGACGCCATTGGGCATAGATATGGTGAAGCTATTTTCTTCATTTGGATGAATAGGCATGGCGCTAGAAATGCCATCCCCATGGCAAGGAAGACCAGTAAGTGCAGCAATGTCCATAAGAGTAATAGACATTGGCCCACAAGGGAAGAAAAAAGAGTTCCAGCACTTGTTCCAATAGCAAGATAATGCAGCCAAAAGAGTACCATCATAATGGAATTCATACTTGGAGAGCTGAACAAAGGTTAACAAGTCTTGATCCTTTAATTGCTTCCTATAGTGCAGTACGATTCTGTCAACCCATTCAGGCCACCCTTTCGAACCAGTTGCCCAAGATGGAGGTTTGGTAAGCCACATATCCCAATCATGATTTTTGAGTTGGAACGGAAGTGGCGCACTTTGGTGCAAAGGGAAATATTGGCTCACTTCTTCAGAGGGTTGGCCAATAAATGCATTGGCAATAAAATCACCAGGATACTCCATTTGATTATGGGAAATTGCCAGTGCATACTCAAGATCATCCAAGGAATTTCCATGAGATTTCTGTTTGTCCTTGGTTGCTGCACCACCCTTTGTGTTGTTCTCTACACTCAACATAAGGAAAATTTTGTTAGAATTCTTAACAAATAACAAGTATGGTGCATGGTACAAAATTTGCAGCCCCTATAGTGCAAAATTAGGGATGATGTGCGGCAAACAAAGTGCTAGGGTTTCCAAGCCCTTAATCGCATGAAATCAAGAATAATGGCCAATTGATGCAATTCGGCCAACATGCAAAAATTGAAATTGGAAAGCAAAATTGAATTTGCTAAAGCAGTATGTATATACGTGGTGACAATTTTGTAATTACAATGCTAAATTGCAAATTTTGTTGCAACTATATTTTGAGAAGCAAAATTATAAGGCTGTTGAAGCCTTAACCGCATGCAACCTATATATGGCTAAGATCAATTATGCAGCCATCATGCGAAACTTTGTTAAGAAGCAAAGTCTGCCACGTTTGATTTCAAACAAAATAAGCAATTTTTGTGGCAAATTTGACAAGCAATGGTGCGAAAAATTACACCAGGAGAAGAGAATTATAGGCTTTGGAAGCCTTAAACGCATGAAAACTTGGAATTATGGCCAAAATTATTCACTTGGCCATCATGCAAAATTGGATGCATCAATCAAGACAATTTCCTGCCACTTTCAATTGGAAACAGTAAAGCTTGATTTTAGTGGCAAAATTCACAAGAAGATTAGGTGCAAGCAGCATGCGTTGGCACCATATAAAAAAAAATTCAATTCCGCTAGGGTTTGTAACCAAGCCGACTAGTGCAACAATTTTGGCACCAATTGGATGCCGAATTAGCCTAGGAAAATTAACAATTATGTGCAAGACTAAGTGGTTGGTCCAAGCCAATTAATTTTAAAAATTGGAGCAATAATTGGATAGAAACTACCTTGCATGATGGAAGATTTCTCTTGTACCACCATAGACTTCAATTTTGGATAGAAACTACCTTGCATGATGGAAGATTTTGTACCTGTACATGTAAATATCACGGACAGGAACAAGGCGACGCCCCATTTTACTCCACAAATTGGGTTTGACCGGTCTAGGCCATTAAAACCGGATTTGAGCCCTCCCGGGTTAAACTTTTTACAAGTTTTCAATTAAGGACAATGGGATTAGGGTTTCGAAATTGAGGTTGAAGATGAATGAATTTAGCAACATGTCTTTTATTAAAGTTGTTCCAAATATTATGAAGAACACTCTGTCCGAATTTCAGCTCATTCCGAGCCCGGAAGAAAACTTGCATTTTGTGCAATTAAGGACAGAATTCAATCCCGAGACATTTTTTGCATGGCGATTTCACCAATTGGCACAATAACTTGGTCTTCATGTAATATTGATGCTATTTGGAGGAATTTAGCCATGTTTGTCCATTTTCATAACTTTTCACTTTTATTCAATTAAGGACAGTATGGCTAAATTAGCTCGTTTTAAGCCATTGCCTTAATCGATTTTTCATGATTTTGTCATATGACCTTAGTGATATGATAATTAACCTAATCCCATGTCCAATTGATCAAGTTTAAAGTTTCGTGGCATTTGGAATCCGTTTCAGCACCATTTGGCTCCTCCGCACTTGGTTTTCCACCCCCTGCTTGCTGCACCGAGATTTTGGAGCCAATTTAATTCAAAATTCAGTAATTAATTGTGATAATTATCACAATTAAGAGTCAAAAATGTGGTGGACTTTCTCTTGGCTGATTTGGTGGATTTTTCCTTAATTAAAGGGATTTACATCAGGAATTAAATACAGATGATAATGCAGAATCAAGAGGGAGTTAATCTGGACCGTCGGATTGCATCTAACCCTAGGAGGTCGGCCCCTATATAAAGAGAGCAGCCTCCAACGAAATGACCTCCAACAGCCTCTCCAAAAACCTCTCCTCAGAGCAAAACACTTGCCCAGTGCAAATCAATCAAGCCTAGTGCTTCTTTTATCATTTTTCCAACAAGCCTCAGAGCTTTCATCTTTATTTCTCAATATTGTTCATCAAGTTCTACACTTGATTCTCTTTTTATTATTTTTAATCTTGTTCTTACAAGACATCTCTTGTATTTACTTTTCCTTTGCAATCAAATAACAAAACCTTGTTATTTTTCCTTTCATGAATCAAGAAAATATCCTTTTTACAGTAATCCTTTTTATGTTTTCTGAATCTGGAATCAATGATTTAAACACGTTTGTGTGACTTTGATTCAGGACTCGCAACTCGTTTGATTTATTTTATGTTTGCTGCACTCCAAGCAACCATTTACTTTTCACTGCACTTTTTCTCAATTTTTGCTACAAAATTGATCTTTTATTTTTACTTGCATCTTTTTCTCAATTTTTAAGAAAAAATTGATCTTTTAATTTTCATTGCACTTTTTATCAATTTTTTGACAAAATTGATTAGCACGCTCGGTACCCTTTCACCAAGATCTCCAAAGAGATTTTTTGGCGCGAACAGTTAGGCTAGGGTTGTCAAGTGATGGGTTTAATCCATTTAAGGCAATGAGTACTTCTTACTCTATTTGGCCAGTCATACTAATTACATATAATCTCCCTCATTGGTTAGGCCTAAAACCATCTTTCTTCATGTTATCCCTCCTAATACCTGGTGATAAATCACCGAGAAATGATATTGATGTATACATGCAGCCATTGATAAAGGATTTGAAAGAGTTGTGGGAAGTAGGAGTAGATACCTATGACGCCTCAATGAACCAGAACTTTAAAATGCGTGCAGCATTAATGTGGACAATAAACGATTTTCCAGCTTATGCAATGTTGTCAGGTTGGAGTACTAAAGGTTTTTTTAGCTTGCCCATCTTGTCATTATGATACTTCTGGTGAGCATTTAGAACATAGTGGAAAAACAATTTACATGGTTCATCGTCAATTTTTGGATCCAAACCATAAATGGAGGCGAAATAGGAAGTCATTCAATGGTAAGACAGAATTTAGATCTAAACCCATTCCACTTTCTGGGTCTCTTGTGTTACAGAAATTAGGCAATTTTAAAAATAAGTTTGGAAAGAAGGGGAGGAAAAAGAGAGATAGGAAGATTCCTTGGACAAAAAGAAGTATCTTTTTTTATTTGTCGTATTGGGAGCATAATGTGTTACGTCATAACTTTGATGTAATGCATATTGAGAAAAATATTGCTGATAGTTTGCTTGGGACATTGTTAGATATTGAGGGAAAAAGTAAGGATCATTTGAAAGCTCGTCTTGACCTCCGAAAAATGGGCATACGGGAAGACCTTCATCCTAGGAAAATCGTTCCTAATAGAATTCTTTTACCTCTTGCATGTTATTCCATGACATCAGATGAAAAGGCTGTATTTTGTAAGGTGTTGAAAGAGGCTAGATTTCCTGACGGATTTGTATCAAATATTTCAAGGCGTGTTCAAATGGACAAGCTAACTGTTTTGCCTCTAAAGTCTCATGATTGTCATATCATGTTGCATATTTTACTTCCGGTGGCAGCACGGAGAGTGTTGCCGAAGCAAGTTGTGAAGGTGCTTGTTGGTTTGAGTTCTTTTTTTGTAAACTTATGCTCGAAAGCGGTCAAAGTTGAAGAGCTTGAACGTTTAGAGCAACAGATTACTGTCATACTTTGTCAAATGGAAACAATGTTCCCACCTTCCTTCTTTGACATCATGGTTCACTTGCCTATACATTTAGCCCGGGAGGTTATTCTTGGAGGACCTGTCCAATATCGTTACATGTACTCAGTAGAAAGGTATACTTTAATATTTTCCCAACTTGTCTTTTTTTTTTCATATATATACATGCTTTATAGTTACTTAAGTAATAAGAAGTTGAATTGTTCTTTTTGTAGATTTCAATCTAGACTTGGGGGCTATGTAAGAAATAGAAGTCATCCTGAAGGCTCTATTGCAGAAGGGTATTTGGTAGAGGAAAGTTTGACCTTTTGTGCACATTATTTGCATGATAGTGTAGAAACAAGACTTAATAGGCCAAAAAGGATTCATGGTGATCTTGATATGTCTAGGAAAGAATATACTCTTTTTCCAAATCCTGGAAAACACTTTGGAAGTTGTGAAATGTCTGTCCTTAGTTCTTTGGAGTTAGCCCGGGCTCATCGATATGTGCTGCTCAATTGTCCAGCAATTAATCCTTATATTCAGTAAGTTATACTAGCTGATTTCTTTAATTCATATCAGCATTTTTAAAATAAATTATTGTATTTACATATTCGTACATGTTTGAATGCAGGGAACATGCTGAATTAGTGAAAAATCAAAAGCATCATGGTCAAAATGAAAAATGGGGTCGAGCTCAAGTACATAGTCATGAGTTTTATGAATGGTTTGAGAATCGAGTAATGAATGAGCATGTTTCAAATGAAATTAAGTCTTTGGCTCGAGGTCCAAATGAGGTGGTGCGTAGGTTTAAGGGGTTTGATATAAATGGTCTTAGGTTTCGCACAAAAGACCATGAAAGGGAAAGATTAACTCAGAATAGTGGAGTTGTGATGACTGCACTAACAGAAAGTTATGCAAGTGCCAAGGATAAAAATCCAATTTTAGGAAATGTTGTTTATTATGGTGTGGTGACCGATATCTTTGAACTCGATTATTATGGTGATTTTTCTGTTGTGTTATTTAAATGTGATTGGTTTCAACACATGAAAGATGAATTTGGTTTTACAATCGTAAACTTTTCAAGAAAGATTTGCAAGGATGATCCATTTGTTTTGGCATCCCAAGTACAGCAAGCATTTTATATTGAAGACCCCATTGATGAAGGCATTTATGTTGCATTTAAAAATGTTCCTAGAGACTTTTATAATGTGGGTGATGAAAATGATAAGGATGCATTTGAAGCTTTTGTTTATAATGAGCCAAGTAGTTTTGAAGTTGATAATACCATAAGTTTTGGTGATGATGGTACTAGTTGGTGTAGAAATGATGTGCCTGGTATGACCATAAACTTTTGATGTATAACAATATTGATTATGGATTTGGTGAAGTTGAGATGTGAGTTTTATCTTCTTTTATTTTGGATATATTTTCTGTTTTAGAATCCACATTATTACTGTTATTATTATGTTTTTGCGTATTTCTAATTTCAGTTTTTACCATGTGATCGGTCGTCAGCAAATCATAAAAATAAAAATCCCAACAATTACTAACTAAAAATAGTTAGGGCAAGTAGGGGTCGATCCCACAGAGAGATAGGTTATTATTCTTTTTCTTAAAACAAACAAATAAAATAAAGAAGATTTTGAAAGTAGAATTAAATCAAATCAAACTAATAATTAAAACTATCTAAGAAAGCAATCAAGCAAATTAAAGAAAACAATTAATCAGAAAGCAGAAGATAAATTGAGAAAATAATTAAAAGGAACCTCCAACATAGAATTAATATCCCTCTTGACAACAATACCATGGATCATTGATATCTAAAGATTATGAAAACAATGGATAGCTTGCTTGGAATTTAATCCTAAATTACCTTAATTAGATAAAACTCTTGATTCAGTGTGAATTATCCCTTTTACTCTTTAAATAATTACCTCTTGATCCAGTGTGATAATTACTCAAGATTAAAGCATTAAGATCTAGTAATTTACAAGCACAATGGGCAATTAAAAATTGGTCAAAGATTCTTAAATCCCTTGGAAGGAAGATCCTTCGCTTCCAATTGCTACCAAACAACTAAATCCGAAGATCCTTCAAGATTTAATTTAGCTAATGCTACTTAATTTATCAAGAAAGTGCTAGCTTCAATCTATCAAAACAAGCAACATAGAATTCATCCAGAGATATTAAGAAATACCCAATTAATTTTCATACAAAAGCACAAAATCTCACCATAATATAAGTCAAGAGATCAATTAAATTCTACATTGGAGAAAAGAAAAGGATTACTCACTCATGAATTGAGTGAGCATCCAAAGAAAAGAAGAAAAACTTATCTAAGGATGGGAAGAAGAGGGGCTGGCGGCTCCTAGGGCAAAACTCCTCCAAATCTTCAACAATATTCAAAATAAAATCTCTAGATCTACCTACATCAAAAACCTAGACCTAAGGTGGCTATTTATAGTGGAAATAACCCTAGAAAATCCAATCCTAACTTGGAAAGAGATCTAAGTCGGTTTTGGGTCTAACTTGGACTCCAAGTTAAATTAAAAGTCATCCTAGAGTAGAATCCAAGTTAAAATAGGATCCTGCAATTTTGCTGAATTCGTGCAGTGACTTCGACGGCATTTTTGGGCTTGAAGATGGCAGAACTGGGTCTTGGACTTCAAAAAGAAGTTGTAGATCTCGGAGTCAGCTTTCCAACGAGTACTCATGGGCTTCAATCGGAGGTCTGAGCAGAAAGTTATGATTTTTCTACCAAAACTGCGCCTGAATCCTAATCCTGTTAGGACTAGAATCGGAATTTACGGGATTTGGATATTTCCTTGGATTTAGGAGTCATTAATTGGGGTTTTAATTCCAATTAATATCTTATATGGGCTGAGCATTTTCCCATATAAATTATCCATAAATACCAAAGCTTAAGGGTTTATCCATGGCTTGTCTTCAATTAAAGCTCCAATTCTTCAATTCTTCCTCTTGAAATAAATCTTCAAAGTATTCAAATCTCCAAATAAGTCTTCAAATGGTCTTCAAACACGAACTTCGAATCTCCAAATCTATGCTCAAAATTGCTTTGCTCAAATCTGTGTAAAAAGTCATCAAAATAGCTCCAAAAATAGTGAAAAATAACAATTTCTCAATTTCATATCACTAAAAGACTAAAAACACAAATATTAATAAAATAGCATATAATTAAGCATAAATTGATCCAAAAACATAATAAAATAGCCATAAAAATAGGGTTGTTTTTGGCTCGATCACCATGTAGGAGCTTTTATGGAAGGTGCAAAGAGAAATGTTAGAATATCATCAGGATTGATGACTGACTTATTGAGGGAAGAACAAGAATGTGAAGGTATTACAACTATTGGTTATTGGAACTACAGAACTATGAGTTCAATTTGATATTTTTTAAAATTGTTATGGCTTGGTGCTTATTTCATTTTTTCTATTCTACATGATTTCTTATATTTTATGAAGGCATGACTTCCTATAAAGCTAACAATGCATCAAAGGATATTGCTCCTAGTAGTGTCTCTTGTAACTACAAGGAAAAAGAAAATATTGCCCGTAAGTTAATATATCTTTATTTGACCTTGAAATGCTTTTATTAATTGGTTCTTGCTTATGCATGTTAAATATATTTGATCGAAACTAACTAACTTTTACATAAGATAGGATCTTATAATGAGACTCATAGCTGGGTAAACTCAAGGTTTGTTACCACTACGAGAATTCAGCCCAATGAAAAAGGAGATGTGCTTGAAGGTAATAACACTTTACTGTCTATGTGTTTTTGCTCTTTTTTGTTCTATCATTAGTTTACTATATGTTTGCTGATTTATAACATATCAACAGTTGCAGGAAGAAATAAGACTGCATCAACCAACTTGGAGAAGATGAGGAAGCCAGATGACAAGATCAAATACATTGCTTGTAAGATTATTTTTTGTATTGCAATTTTCATTTTTTTAACAATTATTTCTGTGCTATTTACAAGTTCTATTTACTCTTTAAAGCCAAAATGGAGAAGGAAAAAACTAAATCTAGCAAAATTACTTCATCAAACATGAATGGCAAGCATATTAATCAGCTGCAATCTGAGCTCCAGAATCATGGTCAGAACATGAGGATGCTAGATGACAATATTGAAAACTTGGAAACATGTAAGTTAGAACTTCTTGTAGTTAATTATTATATTTATCAACTTTTTATTATTTTTTTAATATTGAATTCATTTTGCAGCCAAAGTTGTGAAGAAAAAGGTCAATTTGTCTTCAATCCTGAAAGAGTTGGATGGTAAATATAGCTTTACAGTTACCTTTAGTAGTGTTTTCCCTCGTTCATTAGTTTCTAACACTTCAATTTTCTTGGTTTTTACTGTTTTACATTTTGCTTATAACGGTAGAAAACTAAACTTACTGTTCTGGAAATTAGTTCCAATGGTAAATCAATTACAAGCCACAAGCCAATTTCAGAATGAGATTCGATATAATCAACCAGAAGAAGGTTGTTTTAATGGCAAAAGAAATATTTCAAAAGGTAAATAATTTATGTTATATTCAATTTAAAGCTGGTGTTGCTTGTTATTAATACTAAATTAATTTTTGCAGCCAAACTTAATAAGAAAAAGGTTAATGTGTCTTCTCTAATGAAGGAGTTAGATGGTAAGTATATATCTTTTACATTTATCTTCAGTTATGTTTTCCATCTTTCATTAATGGTTAAAACTTTTTTTGTGAAAATTATGAAACTTAGTTTCAAGAGTGAATCAATCACCGGCCACAAGCCAATTCCCAAATGAGATTCGAAACAATCAATCACAAGAAAACTATTCAGATGGCAAAAAGGATATTTCAGAAGGTAAATAAATTGTGTTGTTTTCATTTCAGAAACTAGTGTTACTTGTTTTTAATCCTACTTATATTTTCTCAATAGGTCCAAAATTGAAGAAAACAAGAGGTGCCACTAGATGTCTTTCTATTCAAGGCCTAACTGAAGATGATAAAATTCGTGTTCATCTCAATAAGTACAATCAGCCTGTTGGCAAAACAAAACCCAAACTAAGTGCTTATCTAGGGGTCTTATCAAGAAGTGCAAAGTTGTTGCCTCTTGTTTATCTTAATTGGTGAGCTGTTCCAAAAATGAGAAAGGATCATGTTTGGGATATT
>AWUE01020453.1:0-32503 GCA_001974825.2 Corchorus olitorius | reverse complement strand
AGAAGTTGTCATGATAAATTTCCAATAGACACTTGAAGATGTCATAATTTTATTCAATTGACACCAGAAGTTGTCATGATTTTACCTTTCAAAATGACATAAGAAGTTGTCATATGCACTATTAATTTGTTATTGACACCTGAAGTTGTCATTGTGCTGTAATTACATGTCTAGGCAAATTCTGTCCAAGGAGTATGGATTTTAAGTGAGACCATTTGTGACTCCTCCATTCTTTCCTGGGAATTTACCTGGTGTAATTTTTAGTACGCTTGTTTACTCTATATTTGAGACAACATCTTGTTGATAAAATATTCATTTGACACCTAAAGTTGTCAACATTGGTGCAAATGGGAAATATTGAGAAAAAGGAAAATGCATGTTTGCTTGATAGTGCTACGATACATACCATTTTATGTAGCAAATACTTTTTCTCAAGAGTGACATTGTGCAAGCAAATGTCAATACCATATATGCCAATATAATAGATGGCTTTGTATATGCCATATGACATATACATAGTTGTTTTATGGCACTGTTTTGCATCCTGATGATGCAATATTAAAAAGTAAATCAATGAGGAAGTTGCTCAGTTGTACACCGTAACGGGTAACATCTTGAGACAACAACTGAAATAAATAAAGAATTTTTAAAGTATCACTTTGAGATGGGCCAAAAGACCATCTATGAAAGGCTAGAAGCCTATATTACTGGGTTGAATGTTTTTTCCCCAAAAGAGTTACTATTATGCCTTGAAAATTGAACCCTGATGTGTTCAGACTTTGGCATGATTGCCTTGGTCATTCAGGCGCGATGATGATACAAAGAATCATCAAGAATATAAGGAGACACTTTTTGAAAGACACAAAAGTCTTGTTCTCCAAAGATTACACTTGTAAATCTTGTTATTTCTCAAGTACAAGATTATTGCCAATTGATTCCGGAATTATTTTATAGATTATGGTGAATGGCAAAGACTTTTTGTCTTGATATTGAGAAGCATCTCCGCAAGGCCTTGCTAGTAATGAAAAGTGAGATGCTAATTACATGTGTGGGCTATTATAGAAGCCATCATTATGGGCCGTTATAGAGGCTAGTAATCATGAGCCAAACAAAGGCCATGAACATATTGGAAATAATTGTTATGGGCCATTATAGAGGCCATAACTATACTTATTATGCCCTTGTTGAGGCTTTGAGTATATACATATTATTCTCATGAGAAGGAAAGTTAATCTATAGATAATTCTCTCTGACTTAAATGGCCAGAAGCCTATGGAATGACTGAACACAAGGCTCGTACTAGTCGTACGAATCAACATTTGGTTGATATTTATTTGGTCTCCCTAAAGGAGAAATTATATATGACCACCACCAGATGAGCTTATTGATCTTTTCATGGGTTTGTGCCTCTTCAGGGGCAATATGCTCTCTTTCAACAGGATTTTGAGCCATTTCATGGGCAATTTCTTTTCCTCGAGAAAGATCAATAAGCTCATCTGGAGCTGATTCGGGATTTCTCCCCCTTCTTTTTCGAGGAACAGTGTCCTTTGATCCCATTGGTCTACCACGCTTTAGGCGTGGGACACTTTGATCCATTTCAGGTTCTACAAGAACATCTATCCTAGCTGGAACATTTGCAGTTGCAATATGAGACTTTGTAACTCTAGCAGTCTCATTAAATGCATCAAGCATTTTGTTTGCAATTTCTTGTAAATGGATCAAGCGTCGCACCTCATTTTCACATTCAGGTGTTCTTGGGTCTAGATGAGACAAATTTTTCTCGTTCCATGAGAAAATTTCAACCTTTTTGTGCTTTCCATCTGTGGAAGCCTTTGGTGTCCCAAGTGATGGGAACACAGTCTCATCAAAGTGACAATCCGCAAATCTAGCGGTAAAAACATCACACGTCAACGGTTCAAGGAACCTAATTATAGACGGTGAATCAAACCCAACGTAAATGCCTAAACGGCGTTGGGGACCCATTTTAGTCCTTTGCGGTGGTGCTACAGGCACCTGCACCGCGCAACCAAAGGTGCGAAGATGTGAAATATCTGGCTCATGGCCCAAGACTAATTGAAGGGGGGAATATTGATGAGAAGTAGTGGGGCGCAATCTAATTAGTGCCGCAGCATGCAAAACAGCATGACCCCATGCTGAGGAAGGGAGCTTTGTTCTCATCAACAAAGTCCTAGCAATTATTTGGATGCGTTTTATCAAGGATTCCGCTTTTCCATTTTCAATAATAGTCTCAGCCAGACCTTGTCCTTGAAGGTGCAATTCGATGTCGAGGCACCAGGACATGTAGTTACTTCCAGTAACATCCAAGATTTGGAATTTGGTCTTCTCGATATTTGCCATATTCCTGAACAGAAGATCAAAACAGCTAGAGCTTTCGTGCTGATAACGTGTTATGAAATAACTAAAGAACAATAAGAACAAAGTAAGAACAGATGGAGAGAAAGAGAGAATTCTTATTACTCAGAGAATTGAGAATGTAGAATGGGATGTTTACAAATGAACTGAGGTAGCCTATTTATAGCTGAACCTCATAGCTGGAGATAACTCATAGATACAAGATAAATCAACATAATTAAATAATATCACTAATTATCTCCTGGATAAATGTTGCTGATAATCTTCTTTTTTATCTCTGATAATTCTCTCCATTTATCACTTGATAATATCTTGCCAGATAAATGATGTGAAAGTCCATTTATCCATAACATCCTCGACATTAAAAAGAATTTATTCAAACAATTAATTATAAGTATTCACTCCTATTCCTACCCTAACCCTATATGTAGGGGTAGAAAAAATTATTAATCACTCTTTTTTTCTTTTTTCAAATTATATTTCTGATTTAATTCTTCTTTCCATAAGTAAGAATTACGTAGCGAAGAAATATGAGAAAAATTAAACCTAGATTTTCTTTCCATGTCGAACGTCAATGAATTGATATATATATATACTCGACATATATAGTTTTCAAGTAAACCCTAACCCTAATCGACATTGTTTTCTTTATTCTTGTTTTTCATCTTCCTCGTAAAAGTTTCAGCATTGAGATTTTTCTCTCTTTTCAAAGATGGCTCAAGCAAAAGTTTTATTGGTTGTTCTCCTTGCTGCTCTCGTCTTGTCCATGGGTATGTCGTGATACCTATGTATCTTATAATAATACCTAATTTCTTGATTCTTTTTTCTTTTGTTTTTGTGTGGTTCTTCTAGTTTGTAATATTTAATCTAGTTTTATTTTTTATTTGAGTTTGTTAGGGTTTGAATATGATTAGTGGTTATTTGAAGCCATTGAAGCCATTAATTGGTCCCTTATAAACTATTGATTTTTTAAGTAGAAACTATTGATAATTAAATTATTATTTCCTCGAACAAGCAATTTTTTTTTTTAAATATAGTTGAAATAATTTTGGAAAATCTGGTTACTTTGGAACTAACTATAACTTTCTGGTTTGATATTGATGATGATGATTAAAGATGTAATGGAAGTAGGTGGTGAAGAAGATGGTGGGAGATGTTGCAATAACCATCCAAGTTTGGGGCGTTGCTTACCTGGAATTGACGATAATCCTTCATCTAATGGCAAGTGCTGGGCCTTTTGCATCAGTGGCTGCGTCAAAGGCGGATTTTGCAAAAGAATGAAGGATGGTCATCACGAGTGTCATTGTTATTGTTGATTATTTCCCTTTTTCATTTGTTACTGTTGCTATTTATTAGCGACTTCGAAAAATAATTAAGATGGAATATTAAGATCATGTGATGCATTCTCAATTTTTAAATTGAATAAAGTCATCTATATTAATTTTGATCCTATTTTATTTTCTTTCTCCTCCTTATTAATTTTTACTGCAAATTTCTTTATATTATTTGATTATCTCTTAATTATGAAGAGCCATCAAATGGTGGTTATTATTGTAAATTAACCTAACATTAATATTTTATATTTTTTTCGGTACATAGATCGATATACAGTATTGTATATTTTTTTTGCTACTTACAGTATTGTATATTTTGTATATCGATATACAGTATTGTATATTTTGTTTAACATATTGTATATTTTTGTGTGTTTACCAAATATTATGTTTGTTTTTTTTCTTTTTTAGTTGACAAAATAGTAAGTATAGCAAATAAATTGGCAACTAATTAATCAGCATCCCAAGATCCTTTCCATATATGCACTTGTACTCATTATTCAATCTAGATTTTCTTTCCATATATATGCCATACTAATAGTTTTTAACTAAACCTAGATCTATATTCCATATATGTATACTTCTTATATTTTATTTTTATTATTATTATTATTATTATTATTATTATTATTATTATTATTATTATTATTATTATTATTATTATTATTATTATTATTATTATTATTATTATTATTATTATTATTATTATTATTATTTTATTATTTTATTATATATTCGTTCATTTGTACACTCAAAAAAAATTATAAATAGATCGCCTTTGGCTCTCGTTATTTTTCATAAATTCCAACTTGTATTTAAATTCTTTTTGTTTTCATAAACCAATCTTTCTAACAAAAATGTGCCGAGCAAAACTTTTCTCCTTCGTCATCCTTGCTTTCCTCATCATGTCCATTGGTATGTATAGTACATTATATTTACTTGGATTACATTCTAAAATTTTTGTACCCAAGCATTTAATTTAAGTGATTGATGCATACTAATTATGAATATAATTATTATAATTTGTCGGATTAATTATTAACTTTGTTTATGAATTTGTTTGTAAATAGAAATGGGGGGAGTTCAAGGTGCTGACAGTCGATGTTGCACCGATCATCCAGAATTGGGGAAATGTGTGCATGGAATAGATGATGATCCGGTAAAAAATGGCAAATGTTGGGTTTTTTGCCACAAAGGTTGTTCCAAAGGAGGTGTTTGCAAACCAATGACGACTAAAGTTCCTATTTGTCATTGTTATTGTTGATTAAATCTTCATAATCTCCCTTCCTTTGATGCCAAAAAAAAATCTTCATAATCTCAACTTTACCAATAAATAATGTTTCCTCACCATTTCAAATTAATAAAGTATTCAAATAATATAATTGTTACTATTGTTATGCTTATTAATCTATGCTATTCTTAATAATAAGATTAATAAGAGTTTCTTTTATAAAATACCTTATTGATTGTTACTAGGGTTTATATATAATATTACACCATCAATAGAGTTTAGTAGACTGTATAAGCGGGTCTTGAAAAGTGACATGTGTCTCCTAGAGACTAGATTGAAATATTTAAAATTTAATTAATTCAAAAAATGGACATTTGTCAACTTCACAACCCGCTTGTGGAGTCCAAAATTAAGTAGGGGAGAGAGACCATGAGGCAGAGTATCAAAAATGTGTAATCCCAAGTCCAAGTTGGGGAAATTACTTGCCATCCAGTCTGCACATATGTTTGCTTCACGATAAGATGGATAGAACATCGACAAGGCCTTCCGAGCAATTTCTTGATTGTAGCAAGTAAGTTATTGTGAGGACCAATTGTTTCGAAATTGTTTATCGTTTGAAGAGCAGAAAGAGAGTCTGTCTCCAATATCACATCCTTAAAACCCTTGTTCCAGCAAAGAAGCAGGCCATGATAGATTCCCCATAATTCTGCTATCATCACTGAAGAGAAATCCACCCGATAGCCAAATCCACCTAACCAGCAACTAAACTTGTTCAAGGGTCGGGCTATCCGCCCAAGCCCGTAAGCCCGCCCGATGTTTGGGAGGGTTTGGACAAAATTTTGAAGCCCGTTTAACAGGCTTGGACAAAATTTTAAGGCCCGCTTACAAAATGGGCTGGGCTTAGTCTTAGCCATAAAAGCCCAGCCCGGCCCGTATACTTAAATAATTAGAATATTTTATTTGTTTTTTATTAGATTGACTAGTTAAAATATTCATTATATGTGTAAATTAATTATTTTGATAAAAAATATATATGTTAATTAAGATTTACTATCTTAGATATAACATATATTATTAAATAGATAATAAATATATTTTAAATGATAAATAATGAGTTCAAAATAAATAAATAAAATATATATTTAATTACTAAACGGGTGGGCTTGGACGGGGCTTAGACAAAGTTTTGTTTAATTGGGCGGGCTTGGACATATGTTTAGACCCGTTTAGTCAGGCCGGGCCGGGCTTGGACAAGCCATATAGGTATAAATCAAAGCTTGGGCCCAGCCCGAACCCAGCCCGACCCATGAGCACCTCTACCAGCGACCATTGTCGTTGTGAATCACTCCCCTTACAGTTGAATCTCCAAGATTTCCATGTGCACTACCATCCACATTTACTTTCACAAAAGGAGCTTTCGATGAGCGCCAGCCAACAAGAATTTGGTGTTTCAATCGACAATTAGAGATTACATCCAATACTTCTTTGGCATGAGTGAAGATTAATTGACTGCTATTAGAAGGCCAAACAAAATTAGAATCAAATAACAAGCAATGTTGCCAATACCATATAAACCATAAGGCAAACATGAAAATAAAATTCCATGGTATCCCTGCGATACGATCCTTGCAGCAACTATTTTATAGTATCCAAGAGTGTAGATCCAAGGTGAAGAAGTCTCCTTGGATTAAATCCGGTTGCAATGATAGCCAAATTGAGCGAGTCCGAGAGCAATCCCTGAGTGCATGAAGCGAAGATTCCAAAGCAGCAGAACAAATAAAACAACTAGAATGTTGGATTATATGTCGATATTGAAGGAAAGATGTTGTAAGAATAGAATCATGAAGTATTCGCCAGAGGAAAACTTTGATTTTGTTCGGCCCAGGAAGAGACCAAACCTTGCTCCAAGGTACTCCTACATTAGAAGAGCCAAGAACCTGAATGTTGTAAGCAGATTTTGTCGTAAAGACACCATCCCCCTCCAACTTCCATAGCCAAGAATCATCTTCTTGGTCTTCAGTATTGATCCAAGTAGAAGCAATTTTTGTAACAACCTGCATTGGAAGAATATCTTGAAGATTTGTATAGCTTCAAGATCCATATTCATCACAATAATCTGCCACACTCAACTCAGCCTCAAATGAAGAAATGGGTCGCAAAACATGATTAAGTAGTGGACTTTCAGACATCCAATCATCCACCCAAAATCGAGTTAATTTGCCATTACTAATCTTTACACCCAACCCTAAACACAAAATTTCACTCCCTTGTTGAATGCTACGCCACGTATAGGAGTCGGTAGGTTTACTTGGAACAGCCAGGAAATCATGTTACTTTAGATATTTACGCCGCAAGACTTCTACCCAAAGAGCATCTTTGTTACAAAATATGCCAACCCAATTTTGCAAGAAAGGCAAGATTAGCCTTACGCATATCTCGAATATTTAGACCCTCTTGCTCTTTAGGGAGACAAACCTTTTCCAAAGGAACTCCATGCAATTTTTTATTACCAGTGTCAGTACCCTAAAGAAACTGCCTCATTAACTTTTCAAGTTCGTTGACAACATGAGTGGGCAGATAAGTGGTTTGCATAAGATACGAGGTAAAGCACTAAGAGCAGATTGGATGAAAACCACCCTGCCAACCATAGATAGATGTTGATTCCCCCAAGAGAGTAGTCGTGCTTGAACCTTACTAATGATATCACCATAAGTTCGTTTAGTTACTCTACCATGGATCATTGGAGCCCCAAGATACTTGCCGAAATCATTCGTCAAAGTATAGCCACAATGGTTACTTAAATTCTGAGCAGCAAGATGATCAATATTAGATGAAACCAACATCTTCGATTTGGCCAAACTAATCTTCTCACCTGAAGCTGCACAAAAATTATTAAGAACATCCATAATAATATCAAGTTGAGCAATGGAGGCTTCACCAAATAATACGAGATCATCCGCAAAGCACACATGAGAAATGGATGGGCCATTTTGTGTGATACGCAATGGTCTCCATCTATGTTGTCGAACCTCCTCATCAATCATATGACCCAGTTTCTCCAAACACAAAATGAAAATGTAAGGTGAAAGAGGGTCTCCCTGACGAATGCCTCGTGATGGAAAAAAGAATGGTAGATGCTCACCATTCCAAATTAGTTAGAAAGTGTTTGTGGTGACAATATTCATGATGAGCTGGATCCAAGAAAGAGGAAGATTAATTTCTTCCAACACATGCTGCAAAAAATTCCAATTAATCCGATCATATGCCTTTTCTAGATCTATCTTGATGGCAAGTGCTCCATTCTTCCTCTTCATTCTACGCATAGTATGTAAGGCTTCTTGAACAACAATGATATTATCATTTGTGTGACAACCGGGAACAAAGCTGGATTGTGTTTTATTCACCAATTTCGGCAGGAATGGTCTAACTATATCAACAAGTAGCTTGGTAATGATTTTCAAGGGCACTGTACACAAACTTATGGGTCTAAATTGTGAAATTTTCTCCGAACCTTGAACTTTAGGAATTAAGACAACAAGGGTGCGGTTTAGAGCAGGATCAACCATGCCATCTCTAAGAGCACAACTGATAAGATCAAGAAGATTATTACCAACTAAGTTCCAAGCTTTCTGAAAGAAGGCTGTAAGAAAGCCATCAATAGCTGGACTTTTGTTGGGATTCATATCAAACAAAGCAGCCCGTACTTCATCAAGGGTACCGGGGAGAGAAAGAGCTTCCTGATCACAATGTGAAAGTTTCCACGAGTCACAAATAGGAGGTAGAAACGTTGCAGCAACAGGATTAGACTCCAAATACAAATTATTATAATAATCAAAAACCATTTGCTTCAATTTTGTTTGGTCATAGCACCAAGAATCATCTTCATCTTTCAAAGCTGTAATATGTTTTCTGGCAGTCAGTTTTCTGATAGCAACATGATAGAACTTTGAATTACAATCCCCATGTTTGAGCCAATCAATTCGACTCTTTTGTTTCGACAAAGTCTCCTCCTGAAAACTGATCAAATTATATTCCTCAATGAGTATAACCTCCAATTGAAGAAGATAATCGTTCGAACCCTGATCAAGATTCTTCTGGATCCCATTTAATCGAGCTAAAACTCGACGTTTTCTTTTATATATGTCTCCGAAAACTTATTTACTCCAAGATGATTAGTCAGCCGAAAGCTTATTCAATTTTTCAGGGAGAAAAATCGAAGAATGAGCCCAACTATCCTTCACACAATTCAGAAAATTTTCATGAGTAAACCAAACATTTTCAAATCGAAAGGGCCGAGAATGTGGAACTGGAGGAGTAGTAGCAAAACTAACACACATAGGATGATGGTCTGAGCTTGTTCTTGGAAGAGTAATAGCCCGTATGTGTGGGAAAACATCAAGAAGAAGTTCATTCGCAAGAGCATGATCCAGCTTAGCACGGGTATAATTCTGAATATCCATATTATTTGCCCAAGCAAATTTTGGGCCAAAGGCTTCCAAATCATCTAAATTGTAATGTCGCAAGAAATCTAACATGAGTTGACAATTATGCAAATAAATGTCAGTCCTGCCATCTTTTCATCAGAGGATTAACTTGAATAAAGTCACCTAGAACAAGCCAAGGTAGATTATGAAAATTACTTGCAGTTGAAAGTGATTTCCATAAACCCTTTCTATCAAAAGCTTCAGGACTACCATAGACCGTTGTTAAGAGCCAATCGGGTTCACCTTGTGATGTAACTATTGCATGAATCAATTGATCAGAATATGCCATAATTTCAATCTACACTGCCTCTAAATTCCATAAAATCCAAATACCACCTGAGAATCCAACTGCTTCAACTCGAAAAAAATTCGAAAAACCAATTTGACGACAAATCTTGTCTGCTTTTCCCCTTGAGATACGAGGTTCAAGAACAACCAGTATTTGTAACCGATGCAAAGTGATTAAATTCTTTATATTCCTCAAACATCGTCAAGAGGTAGCCCATCGGACGTTCCAACTTATTATGTTAATTAACATAAATAAAACTGAGAGGAGGGAAAGCAAATTAACTCTGCATAGCAGAGTTAGTAGAATCAAAAATAGTACCATTTGAGGAATCTTCATAATGAGAAGAAGCTTCATCAAGCATAACAACATCATTTTTCTATGGCTGCTCCATTGACTCCAATGTCGATCTCATCACCACCAAGTGGAGGTTGCTTTTAGTATGGCACGATTAGCAGCACTTGATGGACCTGATTTGTGGGCAACATTAGCTGTAGGCGTTGGAACAAGTGGAGGAGCAATTTCATCAGAGTCATTGGCAACCTCACTATTCTCTAACACAGCAAACCGAGACCCCAAGCTTACACCATTTATCAAAGTATCAACAGGTGCTGATGGAACACCACTTTTATCTGGATGGGGTTATTTTTGCCATTATAGTTCCTCCGTTGGGGCTTTTTAGCAACCATCCAGGGACCGAACATTGAGTTTTCATGTTCTCGGGTTTCTACCATCTCCAGGGTAGTATGAGAGGATTCACCAGAAGGGCAAGTCTTTTCTTGCACTGGTTGTTTCAAAGGACAAACATCTGTATCATAGCCAAATTTACCACAATGAAAACAAAGCATACGAAGACCTTCGTATTCAACACGTTGCCAACGGCCTCCAACAAAGATTTTTGGTACAAGAAGTTTAGATAAATCCGCCTCAACACTTAGTCTAGCAAAGTTTCCTCGTGAGGCTTCCGAAGTAGACTTGTCAATATGGAGGAACTTACCAATGGGTTTGGCAATTTTCCTTAGTATCCAATCATCAAAAAATTCCATAGGTAGCAAAGGCAATCGAATCCAAGCTGCAACTCTATCAATAGTAGCCTAATCAGATCTAAAATAAGGTGTCCAATGACGTATAGTAAGATAGTGATCAGCTATCAACCAAGATCCTCTAGTAAGCACAAATTCATATTCTTTGCGAGAGCTGAATTGCATACAATAGTAGCCATTATCCAAGTCAATCACCTGAAGAGACCCTTTAATAGACCATATTTGTTTCAATCGATTACACAAATATGTATAGCCGATAGAACGACCCATAAGTTTAACAATCAGAGCATATTTCCAAGGAGAACGAATACGGCGTTTTTCTTCCTTAGTGAGGAGAACACTAGGACCGCCTTATCTTTCCATAAAAACATCATCTTCAGATTCATAACCCTCATCAGAGGTTTCCTCGTCTTCCATATTGATATCCACAGCAGGGATAGTCTCATCTTGCAATAACTTGTCCTTATAGGAACCCATGTTATCGCCAGCAGCAGCAGGTAAATTAAAGGGCGAAGGGGAAGAGGTTATAGCCTCTTTAGCAACAGGTGAGGCGTCCATGTCAGATCTAACTCGTTTCACACCACTTCTGTCCGAGGGGGGGTGGGGTTGTTGCTGGGTGGTCGGTAATTCACCCCTCGAATCCGCCTCCATTGGTGGCGGTCGAAGGGCGGCAAGGTGGCAGGGAAGAAAAGAAGAAATAAAGGTCGTTTAGGTTACGAAAAAAATGTTGTCTCCATCCTTTTATACCATTTTAATATGATAAATTGAGTGTTAAATATTGAGATTTTTAGTTTATTGCATTTTAAGTTGTGATCTTGTGATCTAATCTGGTCACGGATATCAAAAGTTTAATAAAAAACGGTTAAAATAGCTGGTAGGTCCCTGTACTTATAAGAAAAGTCAATTTGGTTACTCAACTCAAAAAACGATCAATTTAGTGTCAATTTAGTCCATGTTGTTAACTGGGTCATTGAATTGATTACGTGGAACGTTAAGTGATGGTATGGCAGTTGACATGGATTGTTGAATTTTCATAATTTTATGGAAAAACAAAATATTTCCAAGAAAAGGTATATTTTGATCCATTTTAAAGGAAGAAAAATGAAAAGTAAATGTTTGTTTTTAACGACCACGTCAACTGCCGAGTCAACTGAACGTCATCACTTAACATTCCACGTCTTCAATTTAACGACTCAGTTAACAACAGGGACTAAATTGACCTAAACCTAGAGAGACTAAATTGATCGTTTTTTAGTAGAATGACCAAATTGACTTTTCTTGTAAATGCAGGGACCTGCCAGGTATTTTAACCAATAAAAAACAAAGGAACTTCTTATTTAAGCAAGGGGCCAAAAAGTTTGAACTAGAAAATTACTTTGGAAAAAGTCTAGTTGGAATTAATTTGACCGAATCTGATTTGATAAAACAATTAAACACTTAAATTCAGAAAAAAAAAATCATAACTTCACTTACAATAGTTCGAATTAAAATGATTCAAATCAAAATTATCAAAATCTAACATCGAGTCCAAAAATATAATATCAAAGTTAAGTGACAAAGTTTAAAAATTCAAGTTGATTTAGTAGAAAATTATTAAATTTACTAATGGTGTCTAAACCTACTCAAGAAGGGTTGGGCTACCCGCCCAGACCCGAAGGTCCGCTCGCAAAAATGGGAGGTTTTGGCATAAATATTGGACCCCAAAAATGGGCTTTGGACAAAAAAATAAAGTTCGATTAAAAATTAGGTCGGACCTTAGTTTTGATGTTTAAGGTCTGAGCCCGGCCCGCCCGTATTTATATATAAATGATATAATATAATTAAATAATTATATTTATAAATGATAAAGTTGAATAAGTTATATGTATACCTTAATCTTGTAAAACTTTATTAATATTTAATCTTTTTATTAAAACTTATTTTGATTTAATTTGTTATTGGATTTATAAATTTTAATGTTTAAATTTTATTTTTCATTAAAAATTTTAATTATGATTTTTTCAAAAAAAATAAATATGGACGGGCTTGTGCGGGTCTTGGATATGTGTTTAAAAATATGGACAGGCCTTGGACAAAAGTTAAAGCCCGTTCTTCGGGCCGGGTCAGGCTTGGGCAAGCATGAATTTTACAAATACTAGCCCGGCCCGACCCGGCCCATGAACACCTCTAGGTGTGACACCAATCTTCTCCAAGCCAACTCAAAGCATGATCATCAAATTTTGATTTATAGGTTTGCCAAATGAGGATGATGACCAATTGCTTCAGGTCATGTGTTTTGAAAGATTTGGACTCAAGTAAAGATCCAACCAAAAAACCGATCTAAAGAATTAACCTCATTAATCTAAGAACAAACTGATAGGGGTATTTTGGTCATTTCATGCTTGATTTTTTTTGTTATTTGAGTTAAAGACCGAGGGTATTTTGGGAAGTTTGAAAAAAAAACCCTCCTGGGTCCAATTTCCACCATAAGCACGAGTTATGTAATATTAAGTAGACCGTTTATTTCCGTTAACCGAAACAACTAATTCTTTAGAATAATTTTTTATACCTTGAACATTAAATTTAGTTTTCTACTCCTTCATAAAAGTTGTAGATCATGGAACAACCTTTCAAGAGACACTTGAATCATCTCAATCAGACATCTGGAACAAAAGTTATATAATATTAAGTGGATTGTCTATTCCCGTTAACCGAAACAGCAAACCTTTCGGAAGGATTTTTGATACTTGAAACTTAAATTTAGTTTTCGAGTCCTTCATGAAAGTTGTAGATAATGGAACAATCTTTTAATAGACACTTAAATCACCATAATCAGATAACCGGAGAGAAAATTATATAATGTTAAATAGACCGTTTAGCCAAACCACTTATACATATGTTATGTTATATTATATTAAATTATTAGAAAGTCAAAAATACCCTTAGAAGTTTGTGATAATAACAAAAAAACCAATATTGAAATGACAAAAAAACCAATCTAAATAGTAATCATATTAATAAGGTTAAATCTTTTGACTGGTTTTTAGTACTTTCACTTCCTATAATTATTGTTTTTTATAGTGAATTTAGTATTCTATAAATAAGGTATGAAATTTGTATTTGATGAATAAATAAAATGGACATTAACAGCTATGTTTTTTCAGAAGTACTGGGATGTTGTAGGGGAGGAAGTGATGGATTCAGTGTTGAGATTTCTGAATGGAGGGACAGGGGGGGCGGATTTGAATGTTACTAACATAGTCTTGATTCCAAAGGTTAAAAAACCAGCTGATTTTCGACCAATCAGTCTTTGTAATGTTCTTTACAAGATTGTTTCGAAGGTTCTGACAAATAGATTGAAACAGATTTTACTAGATAACATTAGCGAAAACCAAAGTGCATTTGTTCCTGGGAGATTGATTTTTGACAATACCTTGGTTGCTTGTGAAACGGTTCACCAATTGAAAAATCGGAGATGTGGCAAGGATGGGTTTATGGCTTTGAAGCTTGATATGAGCAAAGCTTATAACATAGTGGAATGGGGTTATTTGGAGATGGTTATGAAGACTATGGGTTTCCCTCGTAATTGGATTTCACTTATAATGAGATGTGTACGTATTGTATCTTATTCAGTAGTTGTTAATGGTAATCAATGTGGCAACATTGTTCCATAACGTGGAATCCGACAAGGTGATCTTATATCCCCTTATCTTTTTCTCTCGTGTGTTGAACGTTTATCCTCTATGTTGAATAGTGCAGATGCGAATGGTATTATACAGGGGGTTTCAGTATGTCGTGCTGCTTACACACCTTCTTTTTGCAGATGATAGCTTGCTATTTGCAAGAGCTAATTTAGCAGAAGCCGAGACCATCCTGGCTCTTCTCCATCAATATGAGCAGGCTTCTGATCAATTTGTCAATGTGGAAAAATTAGCTATTTATTTTAGTAATGACACTGTTATGGAGCGTAGAGAGGCAATTAAATAGAAATTGGGAGTGCAAAAGATTCTAGCTGGTGACAAATATTTGGGACTCCCGATTCTTGTAGGCAGAGAGAAGAAGTTGCATTTCCAATATATCAAAGACCATTTGTGGCAACGAATTCATTATTGGCAAGTGAAATTGCTGTCTGCAGCTGGTACGGGTGTTCTTATCCAAGCCGTTGCTTAGGCTATCCCTGTCTATGCCATGAGTTGTTTCTTATTTCCAAAAACTTTTGTGTATGATTTGAATATGATTCTAGCTAGATTCTGGTTGGGTGCTCAAAGAGTGTGGATGTGTTATTTACCTGCTCATATTTGTAATCATTCGCCTTTATGAATGAAATTATGACCTTTGAATTAAAAAAAAAAAGTTTAGTTTTCTCTCGTTTAAATGTCTAACTCGACTATCTCAAGAAAAAAAAGTCAACTCACTATGAATTAATCAAAATCCAACCTACAGTTGGTAAGAAAAAAAAATTGATACAATCCTTCTACTATTTCTGTTTTGTTTCTTTTGGCCGAACAATCCTTCTACTACTATTTAATTTGTGTTCGTCAAATTAAATACCCTTAGCAATATAAAAAATATATCAAAAATGCCAAACGTGGTGGAATAAAGCTTTTAATAAAAATGAAATATTAAAAAGAGATAGTGGCAACTAACAGAAACGCGAAAGTGGTCAAGATTGACCGCTCGGTCTTTGTTTTGCTTAATTTTGCTTTGTCCGAGGCGAGCCTAGAGATAACGCGGTCCTCACAATTATTGATCGACCCAGCAAGTCCAGAAGCCATGGATTCCAATTCTCCACAACCAGGTTCATCTCTTTTCTTCCTTCTAATATCAATCTTCCTTTTAATTCTATAAAAAAATTTATTGACTTTCTTGTGGTTATCATCGTGTTTTGTCCGATCGAATTTGTTCAATATAGATTTGTAGGGTTTTTGATTCTTATTCCCTCTTTTTATTTTCTTTTAATTTCTTTTAATTGGTGGATGATTCTGTTTAAAAGATTGAGAATTGATCAAATTTATGTTCCAAATTTTGGTCTTTCAATCGGATTATTTCTCTTTTTTGCCTATTTTGGGGGAAATTTTTCATGGAATACTAAGAAAAGAAATTGAAGGATTATCAATTTTCTTTGATTTCTTGTTATTAAGAATTATAAATATTTGAAATGAAATTGATTGTTCTTCTGCCGTGTCAGCCGGTGGTGGCTCTCCCCCTAAACCATGGGAGCAAGCTGGGAATTCGTCTAGTTCCGCACCCTTTAAGCCACCATCAGCTGGCAGTACCAGTGATGTAGTTGAGGCATCCGGAACAGCAAGGCCAGGTGAAATTGTTTCGACTGCTGACAGAACTACGGCTTTGAATAGAAATGCTGTTGGTAGGCCTTTACCCAGCCGGCCTTGGGAGCAGCAACAGACTTATGGGAGCACTTATGGAGGTGGAGGTGGATTTTAGTTCAACTATTGTAATTCGAATGTTTGCTTATTCTGGAGCTTGTCTAAGTTTGATGTTTTCCATGCAGGTTATGGTTCTGGTTTGAACTACAACTCAGGGTACGGTACAGGAATGTATGGTTCATCTTATGGTGGATTAGGTTCTTATGGTGGTGGTGGTTTGTATGGAAATAGCATGTATAGAGGAGGTTATGGTGGTTTATATGGGAATTCTGGAATGTATGGTGGTGGAATGTATGGGGGTGGTTACGGTGGCCTTGGCGGTGGCCTTGGGGGTCCGATGGGTGGTTATGGGATGGGCATGGGTCCATATGGTGAGCAAGATCCGAATAATCCGTATGGTGCTCCATCATCCCCACCAGGCTTTTGGATTTCCTTCCTCCGTGTGGTAATTCCTTTCTCATCTTATTTTCCACTCAGTTACTATCATATATAAATTACAAGCAATATCATCTTACTTTACATGTGATTATGAGGCTGCTCAGCATCCCTTAGCTATAATGGCTGCCAATCAGCTTAGGTGTCGATGTAGTTATGAAGAAAACTTGAACCTGATGAATTTTCATTTCTTACTAGACCATTCTGTTGCTTGTTCCCAACTGGAAGCTTTGGTTGACAAGAATTAAGAAGGAACTCTAAATCTTCTCTTTTGTCCTGTGCTCTAGTTCTTGAGCTCAAATTATGCCTACAGGAATCCTCCTGTATTTGTATTCTTACTGTCCATCTTCTAAACTATTAAATTATGAAACATGGGAGGAAGGTATCTGGTTGGGTTGGTTTCTTGGGGAATACTAAGGAGCTTGTCTGAAAATGGAAGACATATTTATGGTGACGTATCTTTAAAAGTCCAAAATGGAAGAAATGGTTGATGAGTTGTGATTTAATCTTAAATATTTTCTTGCTTGATTTAGATTTTTGGTACGAAGCTAGATTACAGCAAATTGACTACATATTCTGGTTAGAAGGAAGTGTTTTTTTACTAAAGATAAAGAAAGAATACAATTTATTTTTTTAGGTTTGGGGGCCAGCTGTTTTATGACAATTTTTTTTAAATAATAAAAAAAAATTGCTCTTGCTGATAATTGCTTCTTTCACTGATTACAGATGCAAGGTGTTGTTAACTTCTTTGGCCGGATATCTATTCTGATAGACCAGAATACACAAGCATTCCACATGTTTATGACTGCTCTTCTTCAGGTGCCTGCTTTCTTTATAATTTATCTTCCAGTTTATCCAAATTTTGTATGCTGGAACTTGATTTCATGATTAAAATAACAATAGTTAATCAAGGAATGATATCTTTTGGTGAGTGAAATTCACAAGATGTTTACTCATTGCATCATTATTTGCAGCTTTTCGATCGCGGGGGATTATTATATGGAGAATTAGCTAGATTTGTGTTAAGACTGCTGGGAATTAAAACAAAACCCCGAAAGATAAATCAACCAGGACCTCATGGACTCCCAGGACCCGATGGATTCCCAGGACCCCATAATCCTCATGGAAATCAAAACTACATTGAAGGGCCAAAGGCTGCTCCAAGTGGTGGATGGGACAATGTATGGGGAGAAAATGGTAGCAGTTAGTTTGGTTCTCCATTTTTATATCAACAATTCCAGGAACCAGACATGGAAATAGGCTTGTCAGAGCACAGATGTGACAAAAGCAACTTCCAATTAGGGTTAATGAAGGCGTGCTCATCTGAAAATTGTTCATCGCCTGAGTTCTGCGTGATTTGAATGTACCAATTACTCCCATAGTATTACAAAAGATGAGATATACAATATAATAGCTGTTAAATGTGCTTATAGGCTTGGAAAGGAAAAAATTTGACAGTGATTTATTTTTTAAAATGAAATAAGCTTTTTTCTGGTTTGGTTTATCCTAAACCTTTCAATAAGATTGAAAAGCTATATTGGTATATTTTTTTGCAGTTTACATAGCTAGGAGTGAAACCTCCGCATACCAACATCATTACCATTTAAAAGCTTGTTGTAGTGGTTCATCAATTTCATTACATGCAGCCACCATCTCCACACTACCACAAAGGTCTCCTAAATGCATTAGCATAAATAGCATGTAAAGCTTCCACCAGATAGGCTTCAACCGTAATGCCAAGAAACTTCAATTGGCAGCCAGGCTCATCAAGCAATCCCAGCTACTCGCTCATTTGCAATTGTATCAGCTCTTAACGGCATAGAAAGTTTCATTAAGATATTTAAGTGGGAGCACCATAAGCTCTACACTTACATTGATTCTTTTTTTTCTGCTTAATATGCATTGAAACCTAAAAGCAAACTTTTCCATTATTAATGAAAACATTTGTTCATTCCTAACTTCATCTGAGTGCAGAACTTTGAAAATAAACATAGATTGCAGGTTGACGTTAGTTGAAACAAAATGTATATAGTATAAATATAATAATATATCATATTAAAAAAAATGACCTTAGGCTTGAGGAAGTACAAATTGGCATCAAAATGGAGAGTCAAATGTCCCTCCTTCAAATAGATAGATAGATACATAGATGTATGCCCAACAATCTGTCCCAACTCCCATCCCAATCAAGATAGACAACTTAAATGAAACAAGAAAAACAAATTATAAAGATATTTTTCCAAAATCCATATCAAGAAGGGTATACAATGCCATAATATAAATTAGACAATTACAAAATAGTAACGTATAGCAGTCTGTATTGAATAAAAAATTAGGTGTAGAAATAGTCTCATAAGCCATACCTTATAAACACCTTATATCATCTGGAATTCAGTCCATCAAAATAATCAAATATTTATCAATGCAGCTAAAATAAGTTATGTTAGATGTGACCTTATCAATCACGACTAAAATTGCCACAAGCTGTTTGGTACACATGTAGCATCAATGAGCTATAGCTTTTTCAGCCAATTCATTGTACTCTAAGCTATCCCATTGAGGCCCTATAGACATTACTTCTTCTCCTTTGATCTCAACATTGCCTCTATGCATTTTAAACAACTCCACTGCTATATCCGATACCCTACCGTTTCCATTCATGTATAAAATAGATAGCCGTTTGCAGCCATCTCTCAGAGCCTGCAACCCTTGATCACATAAATTTCGACAACGATTCACATGAAGTTTCTCTAAATTGTGGCACTGTAACCCAATTGAAGCCCAGCCTGCAAACCTAACCTCATGACACAAGGACAGATTCCACTCTTGAAGTAAGGGACACCCTTTTGCAATTGCAATAACGGAAGCATCACCAATAGTTCTACACATCCGAAGATTAAGAATCTTAAGCCTTGCTGCGAATCCATTACCAATTGCTGCCACTCCATCTCTGAAGTTCAGCCTTAAACCAGAAATGTTTAAAAACTTGAGTCCACCTCCACTAACAATCGCCATTATCCCCTCTGGTTGAACATCACAAAATTCAGCATCCAAGTAAACCAGTGTTGATGAAAAACCTCCTAAGCCAACGCCACTTATACCCCTACAATTAGATATCTTAATTGCTTTGAGCTTATTACAACCTTGTGAAAGTGCTCTCAATCCGGAGTCGGAAATGTGTGGACAATGTGCAAGATTCACATGCTGCAAAGCCAAGCAAGTATCTGCTAAAGTTTCTAGCCCAACATCAGTAATCTTGCATCGATAAAGACTAATGATGGTCAAGGAAGGACAACTGTTACCAACTACAGAAAGCCCATAGTCAGAGATTCCAAAACAACAGTCCAAGCATAGATTTTTCAATTTTGAACCATAATATTTCAAGTAGGTTAGGCTTGAATCAGATAACTCTGTACAACCAGAAAGGGACAAATACTCTAAATGCTGAAAACGGGTGAGAATCTTGTAGAGATGGAATGAATTGATGTCAACAGAGCTCTGAGATAACGAGGAATGACCAATAATACTGAAAGAACATGGAAATTGCAAGGATCGACGATTCAAGTTTTGAACATTAAGCCAACGGCGGCATGTCAAGCCAAACGATTCACGGTCAGAGCTAGAGTCAAGACAATTAAATATAAAAGAGAGGCAATCATCAGGTAGGTGCATGATAGAGGTAACCCCGTCCATTAAAGGCTCTCCCATGTCAAACTTATTAGCACTCCTCTGAAGGTTGTAGAGCTCGGATCTTTATGTTAAACTTTTTATAAGCGCCACTTGATGAGTTTGGAGAGTCAAAACCACAAAGTGCAGGTGCATCTCCATACCCATAGCCTATATGAACCCCACATTTACGACAGAGGAGTTTAGTTTTTGAACGGTAACGGCCCCAACTGACAGGAAAACAATGTACCTCATCAACCTGTGTGAATCGACTAAGATCAACAGACAAAAAGGATATAAAACCTTTCTTTATGGATTTTCGATATTCAGAACCTATGGCAGAGGTGATTCGGTTGGAAGATGTCAAGTTCAAAGGGTATCCACAGGACCCGCAACTGCAACAAGTTCCCATAACTCCATGAGAAATTATTTTAAGGAAAAAAAAAAAAAAAAAAAAAAAACCCAATTAAGAGAAAAAGATCAATGCATCCAACTGCTTCAAAGCAGCACAAGAAAGTATTTGGCATGTGAAGATAACAACTGCGTAACTTCGTTTGTTCCCATTTTTCATATAAATTTATGTTTTTAAGAAGTTATAACTAGACAATAGCATTTTATGTGCCTAAATGTTGGGGAAAGGGTCAATTATTTACATCCAATTTCAAATAAAAATGCACAAGATTGAAAGGCATTTTAATCATGGCATCAAAAGAAAGTCCAGTAATCCCACTTGGTGAGATTTAGTAATCTTCATTAAGCCTACCACAGAGGCACAAGCAAGATCACAAAGGAGGGGAAATACAATTGCGAATTTCATGAATGAGCTGAACAAATCTATCTTAATTTCTGCATTTAGTCTAGACCCAACCCAAAATACTTCATCCTCATAAAATAATGCCTCAGCAACTCAATGACTAAAAACTAGTTAAACTTCAAATCAAGCAGCCTTCACAGAATTCTTGAAGATGCTAATATAAAACATACAACATTCAAAAGAAGAAAAGAAACTCCCTAATGTTTTTTGACAAAATGCCCAGATTTCTTGCCTTCCAGCAGAGAACCCAGACGACCCAGAAACAAGAGATTGCCGATTGAAAAAGATTATAAGGAAAATATATTATTACCTGTAAGAGACGTCAGCCTGGGACATCCTCTTATGGAAGATCAGGGAAATAAAAAGGATCCCATCTACTGGAGATTGATATGTGCTGTAATGGCAGAATCGTTAATTATGACGTGTTGTTGGAAGAAATAATGGGTCGGCAACCAATCGGATCGGTGAGATTTTGGTATGGTACAGATTACAGATATAAAGAGGGTGAGAGTTATGGTTTTGGCTTTGGCTCTGTCTTTTTCAACTTTGGAGAAACAGTTTTCAGTTGTGTCGCCTATTGACTTTGGACGTTGCTTTTAGCAAAAATATTTTTTATTTTTTATTTTAGAAAAGAAAAGACTTTTTCGAAAACGAGTCGATTATAGTAAGTGTTAAGGCTTAGGCCCGGAAGCCTGGTAAATATGGTCTTATGAGATTGAGAAAAACACTAGCTAGGCCTAGGCCTAATGGGAGAATATTGGGCCAATTAAGATTGCTGAGAAAAGGTAAAATGTTAATAAATAAATCGGTAATATCTTTATTTCTTCTCTGTTTTATTTTCAAGTGAGGAAAACGGAAAACCAGAGCTCTCAGCTGAGGTCGCCGCACCGCAATGGTACTCTGCTTTTCTCCTCTTTGTGTTCTCTCTATGACAATTTAGCTTCGCTTTTTCACATTTGAAACCTCATTTTGTATGTTTAGCTTTATCTTCTTAATCTCAGATCTCTGTTTTGTTGCTTATAACTTTATGAAATTATTATGAGATGGATTGAACCTTAGATTCATTCTTTGTAACGCTGCTAGGGTTTTGTTTGAAGAAAGAATCCTACGAATCAGTTAAAGGAACTCCTTTTGGTTTCATGGAATTAACCATTGTCTATTTTTAGTGTGAACTACAATATTTTACCCATGCTACTTCTGATTAAATTATTTTTTGTTTCAATGCAAAAAATTGATGGCCGTATGTTTTGACAGAATGTAAAATGATGGCCATTTTATAACTTTGTTTGCATTTGTTATGTTTATCATGGATGTTGCCTGGCTTCCTGAGCCTGTTTACTTTTATGATACAGCCTTATGTTAAAGCTCAAAAGACAAGGGCTTACTTCAAGAGGTTTCAAGTTAAGTTCAAGAGAAGGCGAGGTATGACATTGAGCCCAATCTTGATATGCAAATGTATTACTTTCTCTTTCTTGAGCTTGCGATGATTGTTTAAACTTTGTAGAGGGCAAGACTGACTACCGAGCCAGGACTCGTCTTATCAATCAGGACAAGAACAAGTACAACACCCCAAAATATCGTTTGGTGGCACGATTTGTATCCTTACATTTGTTTATTTCCCCCTATTGCCATTTAGTTAAAGATCTAGCTCTTGCAAGTAGATATTGTTTGCTTTCCTGTAATGACTAATATGTTTGGTTGGTTTGGTTTGTTGAGGGTACTCAGAAAATATGATTAAGTATTACACGCCCAACTAGATGGACCTCGTACCTTGATTCTTCATTTTTCGATTATGTGATATTGTGTTCCTTATTATCCGACGTGGTATTCGTATGTCTAGTTTTGGATTGCCTTTTTTATATTTTAATCTTAACCATTCTATCAGACAAACAAGGATGTAACTGCACAAATAGTACATGCTAGTATTCGCGGTGATATAGTTCTTGCTGCAGCTTATGCACATGAGCTTCCTCGCTATGGACTTGAAGTTGGCCTTACAAATTATGCAGCCGGTACATGATATATCTGTGTTTTGGTATGAATTTTTCTCCCTAGCTAAGGATGGAGCTTACTTAATGATTTTTGGAACACAGCTTATTGTGTTGGGCTCCTTTTGGCTCGCCGAGTGCTGAAACAGCTGGAGATGGATACTGAGTACGAGGGAAATGTTGAGGTATGTTGCATGCCTGTTTGAGGAAAGATATTTTAATTGTAGTGTAGATGGTCAATAAACATGTTGAAAACATGCATGTCATTTTCTCATAGGCAACTGGGGAGGACTACAGTGTTGAACCAGGAGAGACTAGGAGGCCTTTCCGTTGTCTTCTTGATGTTGGTCTTATTAAAACAACCACCGGTAACCGTGTTTTTGGTGTTCTCAAGGTATGGTGAAATCCATTTGTTCTATTCTTTTTTTTTCCCTTTTCTCTTCCAAGTCCTTACTTTGAGTTGGAATTTTTTTTTTTCTCATGCCTGCTATATAAGTTTGCCTGCATTCACGCAAAACATACCGCATTGATGTAACATAGAATCGCTAGTTTTCTGAAGTTAAGCTGCTAACTTCCACAGGTGTGTCTCAATTCAGCTTAAAATTTGTATTCTTTCCATTCCTGTTTAGGGTGCTTTGGATGGCGGGCTTGATATTCCTCACAGTGACAAGAGGTTTGCTGGATTTAGCAAGGATAGTAAGCAACTTGATCCTGAAGTTCACCGCAAATACATCTATGGTGGCCATGTTGCTGCATACATGAGGGTAAGCTTAGAGTTTATGAAGTGGTGGTTAGAGGAGAGTAATGATAATATTGGATTTCTCTCTCTCTCTTCAAATTTGTTATTAGACTATTGATTTGTTATCCGTCTGTAAGTCTCACTTTGTCAATTTGGACAGACTTTGATTGAAGATGAGCCTGAGAAGTACCAGTCTCACTTCAGTGAGTACATTAAGAGGAACATTGACCCTGACAACATTGAAGGACTGTATAAGAAGGTTCATGCTGCTATTCGTGCTGATCCAGAAGCAAAGAAATCTGAAAAGGAACCTGCAAAGGAGCACAAGAGGTAGAGCTTCTTTTGCCTTCTCTCATTGAACTATTTTAATATTTAGCTTGAAATAGAATTTATCAAAGTTTCGTGCATGTTGATATGATATGTTTTTAATTCTCTTAATTCTAATGCAATGTCATTTTATGCACAACAGGTACAACTTGAAGAAGCTAACTTATGAGGAAAGGAAGGCTAGGTTGGTTGAGAGGTTGAAAGCTCTCAATTCAGCTGCTGGAGATGATTATGATGAGGATGACGATTGATCTGCTGGAGTTGATTATGATGAGGATGACGATTGATCTGCTGGAGTTGATTATGCTGAGTGAAGTCAGTATTAAAATTTTGGGCATATTATGCCCTACTATGTTTTGTTATTACGTTGCTAGAACTTATGTCAAAAGTCAGAATCTTTCTAGGATGAGAAACTCTCTTTTTTGTTGTCCGAGGATAATATGGTTAAGTTGGATTGTCTTCTTGTTTGTTTAGTACTTTACTATAAAGCACTATTTCCCATATCTTTACTCAGATTAGCACCTTCTAATATCTGTTTACAAATTACAATGTCGGTTTCTTTGTTTGCCTGCTCCTGGCAACTGAGTTTATGAAATAATATTTTGGCAATTTACACACTTTTAGATCTAATGTAACCGGGGCACCAATACTTGGTTATTTATCATTATTTCTATTAGTTGGCTACGGAAGATTATACCAAGTCTGGTTAAAATACAAGCTCGGGTAACTTCCTCCGGTCCTCTGCCTTGTTATGTTTTTAGATAAAACTGTAAGGTGGTGTTTTTCCAAGCAGAGCTTGTAAATTTGGAATTTGACAAAAGGCATAATGTGTTACTAGTTGCTAAACCCAGTTTTGGTTCTCCATTGGCTGTAGAATGCATAAATATTCTTTACTCCAACTGTCTAATTATTATGCTTTTTTTTTTTGTGGCCTACGTATGCATGTTTAATGATCATTACTACTACTATTTAAGTAGTATCATTTTATCTTCAAGATAGAAGTCAAGAAAAAAAGTCTCACATTCAATGATGAAATGAGACAAAGTTCAAACTTGAAAGTAAACCCCAGATATGATTCCATTCAAAACACCAAGATAATTTGACTGTCATAAAATTAGTTAAATTCTTTCATCATTCAAGTTGCAATTTAGTTTAACATTCAAGAATACCAAAGCCAAAACAATTCCTCAACTCAGGTATAATATTGCCCCTCATCTTTTTCGCAAGCTATCTACAGATTGAAAATTGGAACATGGGCAACATTTTCACAGTGACCAATGCATTAACAGCCCTACTCATCATCTTCTGGATCAATATCTCTGACCTTTACATCAGCATCTTCACCATATTGAATGCAGTTGTCAATTTGAGCCAATACATATTGTATGCTGTAAAAGAGAAAACACCACCATAAAATCAGATCAAACCTGTACAGGGGTATAATCTCCCCGCCTTCACTCACCAAAATGAAATGAAAACCAAAAAAAAAAAAGTGCACCTTTTTTCTTTCCTCAAGTCAAGTGGGATGAAGCTCACCATGCTATATTCATCCACCTAACCCAAAACAAGAATACAAGATTCATATGGTGTGGTGAAAATGTAACTACAAGAGCCAAAAAAATCAATGGTGACACAAAAGTTGCAATAATTGATTTGAGAATACATGTAAAATTCTGAATCTTTCACAAGAGTCTCATTTAGATGTAAAGATAAAATAAGAGAAAGGTGAAAATACCCCTTAACTGTGACAGTGAAAACATTGCTATGAAGAAAACTATGTCCAATATATTCAATCAACTGGAAACTAATAAGGTAACTTTAAGGGCAATCAACCAAACAAAACAGGCATATTGAGTGTATGATCCAAGAAATACCTTCTAAGTGGTTCCAAGAGAGTATCAGATATAGTTGAAAATAACAAAAAGGGTAAAATTATTATGAATTAACATCAAAGTGCCATTTTTCTCAATTACTTGGCTTATATGGAAAAAGAAGTTCATGCAAGACAAACCTTCAAATAACCAACAGAAACTGGATATTGAATCCTGAAATCCAAAAGAAGGATCCTGAATGACTTAGTATCTTACCAGTTCAATCAAAGATTTGTTTAGTTTTTTAAAACGAGGAGCCATCCGCTCATTTAACTCTGACAGCAGAAGTCGAGGCTCTGGATCCAAGTAGCTAAGAAATACAAAGACAGTGGGTAAAACAGAAGTGGAAAAAGTCAGATAAAATAAATAATATGCAGTTAAAAACAAATGAACGATGCAGACACTCACTTTTCTAAATCCTTTTTGTTTGTTACAAGGTCCATTTTCGTGAGGATATTAATATGTGGTAATTCGAGCTTAACCATTGCAGAAAGGGATGCCATACATCCACTAATAAACTTGGTAACATCCGTGATGAACTGATACAATTAAAAGTTAGAAATGGTACATGAATACAACCAATATAGAGACAGGCCAACTAAATTCGGACAAGATAAAGGCATGTAAGAAGATGCAGAACCTAGACAAACCTGTGAATCAAGCAAGTATACAGCGCAGACATTAAAATTCTTGCGCCTCAAGTGATCCACAAAATTACGGAGAACTGATACATGAGAAAAGAGTTCTATCTGGCCTATAAAATTATTAGAAGTCAGCAAAATTTATCGCATTTATAAAGCAACAAAGTGAACATATCAAACAAGCTAATTCAGTAACAATATCGCCCTACCAAGATAAAAGGAGATATGGTTCGAAATGACTCTCAAGCTTTTAACAAAAAACTAAAACATACATTTCCAAACTTTTTTCTAGGAGGCATAAATATCCAAACTAGAAATGATACCTGGGCAGTCAAATACTAGATAGTCATCATCCAGGTAATTGTCCAATTCCTCAGTCAGCCAATCATCCAGATTTTCTTCAAGATGTCTATTTGGAGATTAAGGCTTTACCTTTTTCTTCCCAAAATCTAATAAAAAAGTAATAAAAATGCAGCCATATGATAAAACAGACATTGATGTCTCTGTAGCCTTTGAAGGCTCATATACATTTTGAGGAACAAAGGCAAGATGAATACGTTAGTCAGTAAAAATCCCCCGCAAGCACTGAGAAATTAGACTGATTGATATCCTGCCAAGAGAACGATTAAATAACCATAACAGCAGCAACAAACTAAGGCCAGTCTGATATCACAAATGGGTTTGAATCGCGATATATATCTTGTTTGACATTGCTTTTGCAGTCAAATTTAGCAATTGGGGTCATATGTACACTAATCACAATACCGAACATGCTTTCAGCTTTTTCAAGTAACAACAATCAAGATAATGTGGAAATGCAGAAAATGGAATTCCCAATACAACAATAAAAAGGATACTCCATGCAGTATATAAGGCCACCATTTGGACCTAATCCAAGTTCCTCCATAACATCATCCAAACTAATAAGCTCCCTTATATCTGCAAAAGAAACAATACTTGATTGCAACAAAACCACGAAAGAAAATGCTAAACCAATTAGAAAATTTCAAGCAAAAAGAAATTTACCCATGGCTACCGGATAGTCAAAATTTTCTGCAGCAGGATCTAGGTTCACAACATGTATTGACCGTCCAATGGTTTCACAGTGCTGGTATAGGCTAGAGCAGTAGGTTGACTGATTCCAAAAAACACAAATCGTCACCTCAGTTTGCATTGTTATGCTAATAAAAAAGCTTATTACATTAACCCAAAGACAGCATTTTTCTTCTCCTTCTATAACAGAAACCAGAGAACACAAGAAGAAGGACCTTATTTCAAACTTCTAAAGGGAGTAGTTAACAGAATAACTTTACCTTCCCACTGCCTGCAGGACCAATAACTAGCTGTGCATAACCCATGGTAGCTTCTCAGATGTTTCAAACTGCTTCACTAATTTAGAATGAACAGAGGGAGTTGAAGAGCCGCAATGATGACAGAATTGCAACAGTTATATACGCAACACACCACACACCGACAGCGAACAACAAATTCAAGAAATCAGCGTGGCCCATAAACAGTGGTGAGAGACAGACACAACATGAAAGTTACCTGATTCATCAATATCAAAAGAAAAGGAAAAAAAAAAGAACCACATTTTAATTAACATTACTATCATCAAAACTAGGAAAAAAATCCCAGCAAGCAAACAAGAAAAAAAAAATCATCCTCAGCTTAGAAATACAGAGAGAAAAATATTGATCAAACATTTTAAATACATGAATTTGATAGAAGAATACATATTCCCTTGATTCTATTACCTAAGCTTGTCTGCAAAGTGTCAACTTAAAAAAGTATTGCTATTAGTGTTTAAACCCCGAGTACAATCATCTTTATCCACTTAATCATAAGAGAAGGAATTTCGAGTATATTAACTCCATGCCCACAAAAAAGGAAAAGGGAAAAAACCCATAAAATAGTGCGAAAAATAAAATCATTTGAAAAACCCATGAAACTAAGAAGTCATTACATATGAATATTAGTCTATTCAAGAGCAGCACCATCATCGAAAGTTAAATACTAGTCCTATTAGAAAAAGCAAAGCAAATAGTTTCTGAAGAAGGAACAATCAAACAAACAAAGCAAGCAAGAAAGCGAATGGAAAAAGAATATGGTATCAACAGATTACCTGAAACCCTGGATGCTGATTTTCCTTCTGAAATTTGGGGACTAGAAATCCTTCTTTTCTGTTTTTCTTTCGGTTTTTGTAAAGAAGACTTGAAGACCAGGCTTGATGTTCACTCAAAAAAAGTCGCCTATTTAGGGCTTTACGCGGTTTATTCTAGGCAAATCTACTATTCGCATACTTTAAAACGCACCGTTTAGTCCGTCAAAATATATTTTTTTTTATTATTTTCTTTTTTCCTTGTCTTCCTTATATATTATATTTAATATTTATATATAAGCCTTTCTTTTTGCCCTTTCCAGTTTCTCCCCGAAGAAGAGCAAAACCCAAATTTCTTACGGTGATTGAAAATTTCTGGTCAAGTTTATAAAGGTGGGATTTCTTTTTAATTTCTTTTTTCCCCTTAATTTCTTCTTCTTTTCCAGCATTTTAAAGTTAATGGATAATGATTCAAACGCCCTTTGAATTTGTGGTTTCTGTGTTAGTTTCTATTTAACAATAATTTTGAAGCTATTGAAGAAAACGGTGATTATTTAATAATTGTTTTTTACTTTTTTTTTCTCTCTGATTTTGGATGTTTAATTGGGATACAGGAAGCTTACTGTGATGGTTCCTTTGTTTTTAACTGAGCCAAACTGGAATGAGGAAACTGGAAATAATGAAGCAACCCAGCTAACAATATCACTTTTAGATCAATTGGGTTCTGTTATTTGGTCACTGATGATCTCTGGAGGTCGTTCTGTGGCTCGGCTATGGCTTTGCAATGCGGTTTCGAGCATAAGCTCTATCTCTCCTTACCAACAGAGAGAGATTTTTATGAAATTGTTGACATCCAAGCCTAGAAGGAGGGATTTAGCATCTCAGATATTGCAAATGGTTTTTGAGAAGAGACCAAGAAAAGCTGGTTCTGTCTTGGCCAAGAAAAGCTACTTGCTTGAAAAGTTTTTCCAAGGTAACTTTGGTTTTACTTTGGGGTTTGTTTTGTGTGATTTTTGTTGCACTGCTATGTTCTTTAAAGGTGAATTTCATCATATGGAATGTTAAGTGATTATACTAGCTACAACCTACTTCCTTAGGCTCCATGTTGTTTATTATTTGGACATTCTTTTCTTGAACTAATTACCTTTCATTTCCTCTGAATTGCACTATTGATTGTTATAATGAACTGAAATTTGGAGGTTGAGATTGAAATGAGTTTTATGGTCTTCCAAGTTCGTTTTGTTTCACGGTTTGATTAGTATGTTTTGTGTGATTTGGTTGCACTCTGTATCCTTTGCAAACTTGAATTCCATGTAGAATGGAAAGTAACTTCTTGCTCCCACCTAGTTCTTTAAGCTCCACTTCTATTTTTGCTTTTACTAAGAACGATAAAGTTATTTTAATAACACATAGTGGTTGAGATTAGTGTGAATTTTTTTTTATCGACTTCTGATTATGCTAGTGTTGAATGAATGATGCAGGGAACCCAAAGCGAATAATGCAATGGTTCTCTAATTTTGGAGATGGTGGTGGATTGGAGCACAAAAAAGGTGCAAAGGCATTGTCTAAATTTGCTTTTGCAAATAGGGATATATGTTGGGAGGAGCTTGAGTGGAAGGGAAAACATGGGCAATCACCTGCAATGGTTGCCACAAAGCCTCATTACTTTCTTGACTTAGATGTCCAACGGACAGTTGAAAATTTCCTTGAAAATGTGCCTGAATTTTGGTCCTCCAGTGAGTTTGCTGAATCGCTAAAAGATGGTGAAATTATATTAATTGATACAAAATTCTTTGTGGAACTTTTTGTTGATTTGATGTATAAGGAGGATTTTAGAGATTTATGGGAAATTATAAGCGAGTTTCTCAAGGAGGAATCATTCTCATCGTTGTGTAAACATCTTCTTATCTCTCTTAAAGAGGGTGAATTCTGCATTTTTCTGGAATTGCTTTGTCGATATATCAATCCCACAAAGGAATCTCTGCAGTTCGGTAATCCATCTTATTTGCTGGAGTTTATGCTTTATGGCTATGGTGATTCAAAATCTTTTGATAATCTACTTCTGTTAAATGCTGTCATCAATCAAAGGAGACAGCTTCTTAGGCTTGTACATGATGAAGAGTATCAGGATGAAACTGAACTAGTAAAATCCATTGTATCAAAGATTTGCAAATCCTCAAGTAATGCCTATACTTTGGCTTCAATTCTTAAGGAGTGCATCAAAACAAAAACCACAGAAGCAATGAAACTGTTAGGTCTTTATTCTTGGGTTATATACTACAGAATGTCAGAGGAATGTCAGACACGAGAATCCTGGGAATCTTTATTTCTGAGTAATGGGATAAGGTTCCACAAATCTGATAAATATTCTTTGCTTCATCATGAAGGCTCCTCAGAAGAAAGTGAGGCAGAAGCAGATGATAGACGATCGATCAGGCGTAAGAAGAAAAAGAAGAGTAGAAAGAAGAGAAGAAGGGAATTTGATGATAATAATATCTTTGATGGATTGCTGGATTTTGACACTTCAGACAGCAGGTTGGAGTTGCAATCTGGCAATGAAAGTTGGTCACTATCTATTGATGATTTTTCTACATCATGGACTATCGTGAGTTCATTGCCTTTAATCTCTGTGTATTGTTACAATTTTTGTTGCAGTAGGAAGTGGTTACAACTTTGCTTTTGATATGTTCATGACATGCAAAAATATTCTCATAAATCTTGTTAACAAGTCATTTCGGGTCGGATATATCAAGTTTAGACTATTAGTATTACCTAAAGAAGCATTTGTCATTCCGACCACATGAATTCAACATGAATAAAAAGAAAATAGGAACATGAATAAAAAAAAGAAGGAAACTAGGTCCCTCTACCCTTTTTTTTTTACCAAAAATATATATAAATGTCAAGTTTTTTACTCCATTACTTGATTCAAGAGAATAGTCATTTTAGTCATATACCAAGTTAGAGTTCCACTTCCTTTTATTTTTTGAGATGTAATCCTTGAATTGTCATCTGTTATTTCTTAAAATTACCCTTTCACATCAATGTAAGAAAACGGATAAGCCTGGGATCAGTTTGTTTAAAAAAGATTGAAGAGATCATTAATATGCAAGGGAGGCAGTAGTTACAAGCTGTCCTGGTCCATTCATGTCATTGTTTATTGAACCTTGTTGCCCATTTTAGTGATTTTGATGAAATGTTGATAATTGCAGGTCGATTTGCCTGAGCACCTTTCAAATCACTGCTTGTATACGTGGATGAAGTGGCTTGCTTCGAAACTGAGGAATGTGGCTTATGGTTGGTAGGAGAGCATATCCCTTAATATTTTGATTTGTGAATAATATAGATGTGCTTTAAAATCAGTCAGATATCCCTTTCGCATGTCTACGACCAGGATCATTTTGTATGCGTCTAAAAGCCACACGGGCAGATTTTGCCATTTTTATTGGTTATATCTAACATTTTATCTATACAATTCTTGCCAGATGGTTGGCAAGCTTGATTATTTGGAGATGAATTCTTCAGCTAGTGGCCTTTATTGTGCTTTTCAACTGATAAAGGAAATGTACAATGGTGCGTTGCATTTTATTGAGCTACATATTTTTGTTGGACTCAACTTTGAAATTTGACTACTTTATTGGCTTTCTTTCTAATTTTGATTTTCATTGCAGACCAATTTGATATCATGTGATTAGACCTCACTGTAGAGTTCAGTTGCTGCCATTTCATCTTGAAAGGTAACATTCAATCTTATAATTCCTAAACTTCAAAGTTATACATGTTAGGCTTCATTTTTTTTTTTTT
>AWUE01020452.1:0-80337 GCA_001974825.2 Corchorus olitorius | reverse complement strand
GGGGGGGGGGTTGGAATTTGTAGGAAAATGCACACCTAGATTATCAGCTAAAAGAACAAGAAGTGAACTCTCCAGGCTTTTGATGATTTTAAATGCCCGGTGTTTCGCAAGGTTGCATCTTTTGATGAAAGTGAACTCTCCAGGCTTTTGATGATTTTAAATGCCTGGTGTTTCGCAAGGTTGCATCTTTTGATGATTTTAAATGCCTGGTGTTTCGCAAGTTGGCATGACCTTAAACAATGTAGCTACAAATTATTTGTTCTGAATACCGTGCTTCTCTTGTAACAGGAGCAAACTATCATAAGATAAGATTGGAGCAGCTGATATTTGAAGACCTCACTATTTGCTTGGCTGAAGCAATGAAAACATCTTGGGGCTATAGCTTATTGATGATAGCGCACATTTCCTTGAGATAATTTCCCTCAAAAGCATTTGCTGATGCTAACAATTAAGCTTTGTATTGTATTATTCAGCATGCTGCAGTGAATTTTAATATCCACCACCGTCCTTGAACCCTTGTAAACAAGACTAGAAGCTTCATTGAGCATTCAAGTTTCAACAGCAAACAACTAAAAGGTCATTTAGACATTCAAGTTTTTCCCAGCTTGATCTGGACTGGAGAGCCATGATTGTTATTATAAAGCTCATTACGCAGGATGAAATTTTGTACAGGATCTAGGAAACAACCGAAAATAGGGGGAATCTCTTCCGAGTTCCGATCTGTAAAACTGTATCTTTGCATTGGATTTTTACGCTTGAATAATGCTGTGTTAGATGCAGCAGTTTTGAGGCCATACAACTTGTTTTCAATTTACACGGCCTGCATATGGATTATTCTTACAATGAGATAACCAGCAAATGCGATTTAAGAAGACATTTCTTCTGATGATTATAAAAATTGAGTTGAAAAGTTTATGGGGGGGGGACCCAAATATAGCCCCTTTGGAAACCGGTATCTCTTTGAAATAATTTACATTATCAGTACAGAATCATCAACTGAGATCTTAGAGAGCTTCATCATACGATATCGATGCAATATCGGTTCCAAATTCCTTGAGCCCTGCAAGGAAAAGAACATTGCAATCAATGAAGGGAGGGGCGGAAAGGGGATATAAATTTGAATATAAATTTGTTAAAACACCCAATAACTAACAAACTATCTATTGACCAGGAGGAGACGGTATGAGGTATCTCTAAAAGGACAAGTGCCATGAAACATCATGTTTTCGCTGTGAAAGTAGGTGTTTTACCAACAAGCTACAATATGCAACTAATCTAAGGTGTTACATTATAAGGCCCGGGAATTATATCGTTTTGGTGCAATGTGATGGCAAGCTTCCTAACTCCACCTTGGCCAAAATATCACATTAACCAATAACTGCACTAAAAGAATAGCAATGGGTTCCAACTTTGGACAAACCAAGTTACAGAGCCAGCACCTTTAACAATATTAGCTATTAAACCACGCAAGAAACACTCTCTAAGAAACGCTCTCAGTCTAGGGGTAATTGTCAATTTAATGATGCACTTGAAACAAACATAAAAGGTATTAAAAAGGATGAAACCATGCCAAGCTTAGAACTAAAACACCAAATCAAATCCCCAGGTCCCTTAGTGACTTCAAGAGGCACCAATAGTCCACATTTCCCATGAGTAAAAAGCAGTACGAATTTGTTTCACCATATTAAGAGTAATCATTATTGCCTATGCTTATCATTTAGGCACATCAGTCCCCAAGGAAACACCTCGGTGGTTAGAACCATAGACTTCATTCTAGAGGTCTAGAATTCGAAGCCTGTGATGACGTGGGGAATTTATGAGATGGACTTCCATTATACAGCCCAATATCATTCAAGTACATCAATCAAAAGTCTCAAACACGGGCCGCAGTATATACAAAAATGTTCCCGAATACAAGCACAGTTGTTGATGCACACACATTGAAAATTTAGACCCACTTTAAACTAGTAACTTGTGATAAGGAAGCAGTAACTTAGTTTCCAGTAATTTCTATGGTAAGAAATATCAATGGCCTTATGTTCAAAGAAACTTACCATAGGACGCATGTGTTGGAAAGCTAACATACTCTGGACATGAGGTCTTCGAAGCCAAACAGTTGAGAGGCTGTAATTAGAAAAATAAATTGAACAAATTCATCAGTTTAATGATTTAAAGATGTCTTTAATATACAAATATGTCAAGCAATGAAGATCCCTCTGCAAACTCAAGCAATAATGCTAGATAAAGGCTTTCTTCTAATCCATATCAAAATCAAAGGTCTTAACACGCAACGCAATCAGTTGCTGTCTTTCAGTAGGATAAAAGGGTGAAGTTTAAAAAAGGAAAGGCAGAGATTAAGCATGCTATAAGAGGGCTGTGAGCAACAGGTTTCTTTAGGAAGCCCTAAATTCATAGAGGTTTACTCTGTCTTATGAGAGAGGAGAGATTCTTCCTAAGTAAGTCCAATCCAAGGCAGGACTGAATACTGTTAATTCTTTAGTACATTGATCGTGTATATAGGGTACATTGCTCAATTAAATGATGTAAACCATGAGGAGTGATCGAACCTTGAAATCCTTATAGAAGCATAAACGAATTTCCTCCACAGCATCTTTTGAACAAACCACCTCCGGTGTTGCCTGGAAAGAATTCTCAATTGCAGAGACAACGCCTCCAAGAGGATACTTTTCACTATTAGAAGGAACATATCCAGCTTCATTCAGTATGTTCTGGCATAAATGATTATACGAGAGAGTTATCAGTCAAATTTACAAACAGATAAAACAAAATATTAATCACCATATGAAGTATCTGACATATAAGTCCTACATGAAGTGACTATTAACCAACTATAACAATAAAACATGACTCATCAACTTCACTGTACAATAGTCATAGATGTCACAAGAAGATATAAGTAACCTAATAATTAGAGTTTCAATTACAACTAAAAGGTAACCAAGATGGCCAGGCAACAGAATGACGGGTATAGGTAGAAACAAAAAGACAAGAGACATTAACTATTTTTATAACCTGTTGAAATAGATGTGCAAATGTACAGTTCATAGGATAAAAAATAATAATAACAATAATAGTAATAATAAATAATTAATTAAAAACACTAACAAGGTGCCCAATTTTAAGTTTAACTTCAACACTATGCATGCTACATCCAGCTCAGAGATATTCTTTCCTTCTGTTTTTTCAAACATATCTACTTGTGGCTCAGTTGGAGGGGCTTGGAGCCACCTGATGCAGGCTAGTTGCAGACCTAGACAAGCCAAGTTCATAAGCTACACCTTCTTTATACTATTTATGATCTTTCAACAATAATTTATGCTCCTTTTGCATATCTGGTTAAACAACATGCTCACCAAACTCAACTCAATATTCAAGGCATATATCTAGTCATTGTAACAATAAAGCATGTTAACTGTATTAAAGGTTTTATTTTGGAATATAAAAATAAGCACTAGCTTTAACTGGAAGGACCAAACAGCACCTAGGAGAATTTAGCCAAAAAAATAGCACCTAGCCTTATAATGCTGCAGATTCATGCTCAATTGAAGCGCTAAAAAACTCAAGTGGAAAACCAACTTACTCTTTCACTAACAAAACTATACCAACAACACATCATTTAGGGCTGGAAAACAAATATATATTACAAAGAATTGAGGAATGTTGATCTCATTCTTTGGGCTTAAATAGGAATGTGTTAACTCCAACAAGAATAAAAGACAAAGATATTGACAAACAACTTTGGCTTTGGATAATATTTTCGCCCTAAGAGAGTGGCCTTACATGCACACCCAAGTCCCAAATCATGGTGATGAGTTTTTAGGACACAACCTGAACAACTGAGAAACATAGGGTTGTTTCAGAGTTTGTAAATTTAAGCAGCTTTTGTCAAACTTACTGTGACATTATATTTGAAGAAAAGATTGAGGGTTGTCAGAAAATAGTTGTATTCATCTCCTACTACTGAAGTGCAGCAAGTTCCATGTTTCTCTGCAAGTAAAAATGCAATACTTATCAGCCAAAAACAAAAAAATGCAATACTTATAATCAGCATGTAAATAGACAGAATAGAAGAGCAAATAATTGTCAACTTTGTATCCAAATTTTAAGTGTGCATGTGCTTGTTCATCAGAATTTAACCACATTATTGTTGATATACTCTATAAGAAATCAGTAAATGGGCAAGGTTGCCACCAAAGTTTGATGCATGGAATCTTATCTGGTAAATATATGAAAGATCAATATTACTTCCTTAGGGACTATCACATCCTACTTTTGTTTCAAGGAAACTAAATATTGCAGTGACTAATTTGTAATACCGAAAACAAGCCAATTTATATAAATAAAATACCTGAAATGCCTTTAGCATGTTACATGAAAGTAGCTATCTCAAGAAATATATATCCAGAATAAATAACGAACTATTCCGTGATATAAGAAAGATATCATAAATCATACTTGTCATCATCTTGAAATTTCCAAACCCAATCTCAAGATCATAAATCACATAGAAATCCATTATAATGCATCATAAAACATGTTATCAGCTTACCACTCTTTTTATATTAATGTCAATGGCCTAATGAACGCAAAGATAAAAAAAAATCAAGGACTAGCATTTCTTTTATTTTATTTTCTTCATATGTAGTCAAATGGTTGGCAAGTTAATCATGGGTAACATATTCCCATGCTGTTCACCTAGCTGGTTTCTGTAGGCTTGGACCTATGACTTATAACCTGCCACGGATTTTATAAAGTAGGAACCACAATTAGCACTAGTATTCACATGGGCCATGGCTCAAGAATAGCACCAAACAGTAGCTATCTAACGAGGTTTGAAGCATACAGCGAGCATATTATCAGCATCCTCATGAATATCTCATATTTTCATCACAATATAAATAGAGAAAAACAATAAAATGAATGTGAGACAAATTATATCATAGGACAACAAAAGCTGAAGATACTTACCCCACTGAAAATGTGCATCCCCCATTTTGGCCATCACAGAAACAAGAATGAAGCAATTGTTAGTTTAGTGTCATGGGGGGAGGAACTATTAGCAACCTATAGATATAAACAATTAATATCCACCTCGTGAGCCCAAAACAACCCTTTTCCACTGAAGCAAGTTTTTGTTTTGCTACAAGAATAGGATGGCCAGTACTTCTCAAGGCCATCAAGCAATGTGGAGATCTACATGCATTTAGCAACGAAGATCAGGTACGAGAACAGATTGATGTGAAACACTGAATCAAATAAACTAAACAATGAGTAAAAAGAGAAAAATATCAATGAAAAGAGAGAAGATATAGGTTTGGAACTTGTAGAAGGGAAGTCAGGTAATAGAGGAAAAGAAGTGCCATTTTAGCAGCCTTTAAAAAGTTTAACTTTTTAGTTTTGTCCGGAAATGAATCCAGCTTTTCAAAGCTGTAAATAAACTGAGACAGGCTCTTGAGCAATAAACTTTTAAGACATCTCTATGCAGTAGATATTCTTAGAACTAGAAGGAACCTATTGGACTGCATAACAACAAAGACATGGTATGACAAGGGGTAACTTATATCAACAACACATGCTCACTATCCATGGCTGCCAGTGTAAAAATGCCGAAAAAAGCTATTAAAGGAAAAATTGTCAGGCAGGCTTTAAAGCATTCTTATAGTTCACATAAGATGATTTTATAAAATACTAAAAGTTCTACAGCATAAGCACCACCTAGAATAGACTATCAGAAAAGTTGAATATATGATGTGATTCCAAGTTAAATAACCCACCTCATTCTCATCGAATTTGATTTGTTGACAACAGGAGGGCCATGTTCCATCACTATAATCTGCCCATAATCCATCTACCAAGCAGATAAAATTATTTAGAAGAGAGAAAAAAAAGATTAGCACATAATAAAAAGAAATATTTGGTCATTAGGAACAACTGAAGGGTGAAAAGTTTAAAACTATTTAAAAACCTCAACCTTATTCCTTTAATATGCTAAAGGAAAAGGGAATGTTCTCTAATTAAAACTTTCAAAAATTGATCGCAAATCAATCTAAAGCAGCCTTTTCGAACTCCCAAGAAAGAGTTAAAAACTTAAAATGAATATCTCTCAGCCTACAAAATCAATAACAAAAAAAAAAGGAACAATAAATAAATGAATATAATAATATAGGCCAAACACTTACGAATAGTAAATTCAGCTGGAGAATTCTCGCTGCAAGGGAAAAGAAAAGAGTTAAAAAAAAAAAGATGAATGAAGGCTTTTGAGTCAATCAAAAATTGAAACGGAAATGAGAAAATCTACCCTCGGCAGCAGCCGTTGGAGGAGCAACATTTCTTAGTGTTTTGGCAGGCGGTGCCAGGCCATTGAAGAGACAATACGAAATAATCGAACTCCCTCTGTTCTCCTTCAACGCTTAACGTGAGAGAGGTAACCGCCATGAAAGCGACGCAAAGAAGAAGGGTTTGGGCAGAGAGAGACGCCATCTTCTTCTTCCTAGAGATAGAAAGAAAGTCAGCCTGGACCTGGAGACGTTAGTTTCTTTGGCGTGAGGAAATCATTTTATATATAGGATTAGGAAGGAGGAGGTAGTTGAGGTGAAGGGAAGGACAGAGCTGTCATTTTCCCTTGTAAGCTTCAACGGACAAAGGTCTATCTGTTTGGTAAGTGCAATAATTGAGATCTGAAGAAGGTATATGCTTTGGGGAACTTCCATTCCTTCGTTTGCCTTTACCAGTAACCAATGGGGATTTCGCTTGCTCCCGTTGTGATGCTTCCACTTTTCAATGTGATGCTCCCATCCAATTCTGATCATTGAATGCAATATCTATTCTCCTGACCGTCGGATACTAAAAGATTTAACCTGCTAAACTGGTTTTAAAAACCTTTTGTAATGAATTCGTATGTGGTAGTTCTCGTGATAGATTTTTACACCTTTTTTATTCAAACCGTTGATATCAACTACTTTTTTTATTTGATTTATTATTTTTTTTCTCAAACTTTTTTTATTTTTTATTCTTTTCTTCTTCGTTTTCTGGCTTTCTACGTTGAGCCCTAGATCACCAACTCAATATCAAAATCATCCTCCAAATGAAACCAAAACAATTAATATAATGAAATCACTAGATCTAAAGGAATAAACGAAAGCTTCATATTTTGATATTGGCTAGCAACTTGCGTTGGTGTCCTTGTGGTTACATAATTCTTTGAAATCCCTCTCCAATCCCCTTTCCCAGCTTTCTCAATCCTTCCAAGAATATTCTATGTTCCTCCTCTGTCCATGGCTTCCCTGAACCAAAACCCAGAATTTTTATATGTTAATAATCAGCAATCATAGTGGTTAATTTCCCATATTGGTCCTGTTTCATTAAGATCAAAACTTATTTATTTCTGCTTCATTCAATCAACTTGAAATTCCATATTTTTTAAAAATTAATAACAATGATTAAGAATTTAATATCAACAAAAAAAAAACAGAGGATTGAATATATATTATAGACATACCTCTTCTTTCATGGGCGGCTTTGTGTTTCCTAGAGTGAATCTGGCCATCAGACAAATACCCATGGTCGTCTTCAACAGGAGAAGAAGCATTGTTGGATTCTGCATGAGAGGGCAGATTTCCCATACTCGAACTTTTCTTCATGAAATTTTGTTGTTAATTGCTTTGGCTTCATTTGGAGGATGATTTTGATATTGGGTTGGTGATCTAGGACTCAACGCAAAAAGCCAGAAAACGGAGAAGAAAAGAATAAAAAATAAAAAAAAGTTTGAGAAAAAAATAATAAATCAAGTAAAAAAAGTAGTTGATATCAACGGTTTGAATAAAAAAGGTGTAAATATCTATCATGAGGATTACCACATACGAATTCATTCCAAAAGGTTTTTAAAACCAGTTTAGCAGGTTAAATCTTTTAGTATTCGACGGTCAGGAAAATAGATATTGCATCCAATGGTCAGAATTGAATGGGAGCATCACATTGAAAAGTGGGAGCATCACAACGGGAGCACCGAAGTCTCCACCATTTTTCTTTGATTTCTTTCCTTCCTCTTCCCAAACTCAAATTGAATACTAGTATTAAATATTTTCTTTTTTTTTTAAATTTGTTTTTTTGCATAATCTAAATTCTAAATATATATAACAATTATTATAGTCAAATCCAATGATAAACAAAACTAAAATAAGTAAAATATTAAAATATCTAAATTTATCCGAATCGAATGATCTTGATTTTCAGTCTCTTGACTTATTTTGATGTACGTGATCTATAGGTACCTAACGTGTGTGTTTAGAATTAACCTATTTATCCTAGATTCTTCTCATCGACTAAGGCTGTGTTTAGTAGAGCGGTGTAATTGCCTCCGTTTGAACTGAGATGGTGAGATTAGTTACTGTACATATGAGATTAGATACTGTACAAATGAGATTGTAATCAGCGGTGGAAACGGAAGTGTCAAGTAAAAACAACAGTGGCAGTGAGATTAAAATGTAAAATGACCATTAAAGGTATTAGCAATTGTAATTATTTATTATTTTGGATTTATTTTTTTTCTTTATGTTAATTTTTTATTTTAACATATATAAATATTTATAATTTAGACATTATTAAAATATTTAAATTTTATATGAAATTAAAAATTAAGATTGGGCTTTTTAAAATATTTATACAATCATTTATTCATCATCAGTAATTTACTAATAATTATAGAAGCGAACTAAGATAATAATTTTATTTCACAATATAAATTAAGATAATAATTATATAAATTATTTGACAAAATATATATATATATAGTGGCATTGATTAAACTAAGACCGGGTATTTGTTTCCCGTTGTGTCATCAAACTATTTGCTATAGATTCTCTTAACAATTTTATTTTTGAATCACTTCGACTACTACCATGACTACTCGATTCACCTTGATCAAAAGTAGGTTGAGTTGGTTGGTCAGGCATATTCTCAAATTCATGGAAGTCTGCATCATTTGATCCAGCATGTCTTCTAATGTAGTTATGCAAAGCCATGGTTGCATTCACAATTAACACTTGCTTTTGGAATGAATAATTGTGAATGTCATGTAAAATTTTCCATTTTTTTTCCAAACACCAAATGTCCGTTCAATCACAGATCTTAAAGAGAAGTGTGCATGATTGAAAATTTCTTCTTTTCCTAAAGGTCTTCTACCTCGACGAAAATCAGATAAATGATAACGTTCCCTTCTATATTGTCCCAAAAAAACCATTTATTTGTGGATAGCCTGAATCCACTAGATAATATTTACCTATAAAAAACTCAGTAATAGTTATAAATAATATAAATTATAACAACATTTTTCCCGAAAAATAACAACTTAAAATTATACTAAGGGATTGAACGAACTTACCACGTGGAGGTGTAAGGAAATTCAAATCTTGCCTTCTAAGTGCCTCTGAAAATATTCTACTATCATGTGTTGTCCCTTCCCAACCAGCCCACACAAATTTAAATCACATATCAAAGTCACAAGTTGTCATAACATTTTGTGTTGGTATTTCTTTCCTATCAATATAAGGTATTTGTTGTGACAATGGAACAATTGCTTTAATATGAGTTCCATCAATGACTCCAATGCAATCCTAATCATAAAAAGCATTACTTTAATTTCTAATCGATCAATAGGTTTCATATGTCATCTAAATAATACTCTAAAATTACCTTAAAATATGGCCAATATCGCGAATCATACCGAATATGATCGGGCACTTTGTCAAATTGGCCTTCAGTTGGTTTAATTGTGTTAATTCCCAATTGGGCATATATTTGCAACATGTCATTAAAATGACGACTGATTGTTCTGTGAGACCAATTGTATCGCTCTTTTGTCCATCTCACTGAGTCATTCTGTGCAAGGATTGTCAACGATTTGGCAAACTTCTCCAATGCAGATACATGTCTTGAATCCTTTAAACCATAATTTGCTTTCAAATCATGAAATAATTGCCAAAAGATGGTCTTTGACATCCTAAAAGCTGTCATGCAACGATCATTATGCCCTTCCAATACCTCTCGTACCTAATTTCAACCACCAGTATTATCATCATTCATACATGGTTCTCGAGAGATATAACTTCCATTATGAACTTGAACACAAGCCACTGCATTATCTTCTATTTCATTGTAGTAATTATCTTGATCAACTTGTGCAACAATTGTAGCAATTCTTTCTTGGTCTTCTACATTTAATTCAACATGATCTAGGTTTTCTTGAATATTTTGATATAACCGATAAAAATTTTCCATATCCTGGACAATATAAAAAAGACGTATATACTATACTAAATAGTATTTGAAAGACCCAGGAAATTTACCAAAGGCCCCTTTTGAGGATCGATGAGGAGACTCTATTTGAACTTTTTTTTGTCCTTTTCTGTCTTTTCTCACTTGCCAAATTACTAACAAGACCCTAGGTTAGTTTCTAGCCAGTTCTTGCCCTTAAACCCTTTTTTGTAATTATCCTTTCATTTCACATAAATATTATAATAAATCCTATATCCCTTAATTATATAGAATTGTAACCTCTTTTCAGGCCTTTCATGTCCACATGAATAAGAGAGTAAACTTAGTTTTTATTTAAGTGCTACACACTTAGAGAAGGAAATAAAATTGAAGCTATTGCACTTGTCCATGTACAAACTAATATTTTTAATAGTATAGCCTTTTAAAGATGCAACACATTTAAAATCATAGTACTTTCAAAATATCTTACGTATCAAACAATTTAATTAGAATAGAAAAATGTTCAAAGAAGTAGATTGTTGAACGCCCGACGCGCCAGCGTGGGCCGATCCACTTGTAATTATATTAAAACATATGTTTAAGGTAATAAATATAACATTACAAAACAGTTCATAAATATAACATTACAAGGAAAATATAACATTCCAAAGCAATACATAAAGTCCCCTTTAAAAATGATAAAGAAACAAAAGCATACTTATATTAATATCCAAAGTGTCATAACAAACTATTACACAGCTTATAAAACTCATACACAAAACATTCTAAGAGATAATCAAACAAATCATGGTCCATGTCCATGAGATGGAGGTGTAGGGTGGAATTGTTGAAACCCAAATGAAGGTGTTGCTAGTAAAGACGAAAGTCGTTCATTCGCTTGATGCTTTTCAAATTCTTTTTCTAGCCACCATTTCCTTTCAACAGGTTTTAAATTCAAGAATATCTCCCTTTTAACTTGTTGGTGAAATAATTCCAAAGCAAAATAATACAAGTAAGTCATTGATGGAATTTCACTTTCCATGGCACGTAATGCATCCATTGTTTCTCCAATTCCATATGGTGAGGTAGGAAACACAATGGTAGAAACTGACTTCCTCTGACTACTCATAGTATCACAAAGCTTATCGATTTGAGAAGTCATTCTCTTTCCTACTATTTTCCTAGGTGGAATTTTTTTCCCCTTTATCTTGTCCAATCACCTCAACACCTTCACCAACGTTTTCATTAGCAGCTCATTCACTCTCATTTTCATCAGAATCCCCAAACCCCTCACCAGGTGCAGCATCCTCTGTGGATGCTCCACCTGGCATAACACCTGAAGAAGGTGCCCATGCTTGATCTTTCGTAGCCACAATATCACCAAACATACAGTCCAACATATCCTTTAATTCCGGATCAATTCCTCTCTTTCTAAAAGGTTTGAAATCTGGACACTCCTACAATTATTAAAGAGAAAAAGAATGTCATATGAACATACTTTGTTCTGACATTATTAATCTAAATAAACTAGACAAAAACACATGAAATAACTAAATATAAAATACCAACTTTTATAACGTTATACCACCATTCCGTGATTGCATCAATAGTCTTTTTCCTTGGACACCACCCTATACCAGATGCCTTTCAAGTAAGTCAAGCCAAGACTTCCAATCCTTTTTTAATGTAGCCCACTTATTTTTTAATTGGGGTTTTCCATAATTGCGCCCTGTCCTATTTTGACAAAGAGCTAAAACATTATCCCACCCTCTTGGATTCAAATATGTTGTTGGTCTATTACCATTCCCAACTTCTTGGACACATAACTCACAAAATGTGCGGGTAAGGTTTTCATCCCAACAAGCTTTAGTTGCTATGGAACTAGTATCATCCTAAGTACTGTTTTTTGTGTGCACCATCTATAAATCAAGTTTAAAGATAAAAAAAATATCGGAAACACAATCCACCTAGCATAAAGATCACCATGTTCTGCAAACTTATCATTAGACCACTCATTTTTGCACTTCAGAATCATTAGATCACTCATAATTGTCTGAAGTCTCCAATTCTACCTCCTAAAGTTCAGTCTAGGGAAAAGCAAAACGACTAGAGAGTCTACAATGAGACCCATAGCATCATTTTAATCAAGCTGTAAGATAAACTTGAACATGCCAGAATTACATTGCCATATAAGCATAATAATGAAATTGGATTACAAGATAGAATTATAGAAACATATATGAACAAATAAGCATTAAAACTCCATCGATAGAAGGAGTAACTACACCAAATTAGTCAACATCCAAGAGACAAGGAAAAAGAAAAACAAAATACAAGGCATTTGAGATCAATCTGGTGATCTGGTGATAGAGATATGATTAGAGTGAATAAATTATTGAGGGGTAACTTTTTCTTTCCGTTTTACTAGTTTTTCCCCAAAAGAAATTGATCACTTAATATGATCATTTTACAAACATTTGTATGAACATTTTCTTTCTGTTCCAAATTTGCAGGCTGCCTAAAATATGCACCGTGCTGCCTTGTTGGCTACTCTAGGCTAATAAATTATATATCTGGTCAACTACTATATATACTTTGATTTAATGTTTTTCTAAAAAAAGAAACGCATGTATTTTAACTTCGAAGGGAAATGCTGATGGGAAATTTAAAATCCAGGAGGCTTATAACAGTGATAGAGATATATGCCTAGAGGTTTTTGGTGAAATTGAAGGGGGAAATTTCAGAGAGAGCTTGGTTTTTTGCGTTTAAAACAGAGAAAGGAACCCAAAACCCCTATTAAAAAACACTCATCACAAATTAAAATCACAAAAAAAAGAGACATATATAATGCAAGAAAAACTAACCTCGAAGGAGAAGGGGACGAGGGCAAGTTTGGAGTGGCTTTTGTCTTGCCAAGGAGAAGGACCGGCGAGGAGGAGAGCAGGTGAGGAGGAGATCTATCGTGACTCGTGAGGAGCAGATGAGCGGCGAGGAGAAGAAAAGAAAAAATCCCTAAAAGACTTTCAATGAAGAAAAGGGGTAAAATAGATAGAAAATATTTGGAGCCCGATTAAACGGTCAGCTGGAGGTAAATTGGCCAATGAAAATGGGACAGTGTACTGGTGCCACATAAGCCAAACGGTCAGTGGTATTGTTTGCACCTAAGCCACCAGTTGATCAGTTCACCACCGTTTTGGGCCCAAATGGTGGTGAACCGACCAACTAAACACAGCCTAAGGCTATGTTTAGTAGAACGGTGCGATTGGTTCTGTTTGAACTGGAGTTGTGAGATTAAACACTGTACATATCAGATTGGTTACTGTACATATCAGCGATAAAAACGGTGGTGTTAAGTGAAAATAGCGGTGGGTGAGATTAGAATGTAAAATGACCACTAAGGGTATTAGTATATTTGAATGTATTAACAAATAACTTTGATGTATATTAAATAGTACATAGATATATAATTATTAATAATAATAATAAAATAATATTTAACTTATAATTAATTCTAATATTATTTATTTTTTGACCACTCAAATTTATTTTTATTTCATTTATAAATCAAATAAAATAAACAGAAAACATATTATAAAATTAGTCAAATAATAAATAAAAGTAAAAATATAAAACATTATATTAAGAGTTAAAAAAGAAAAGCAACAACATCTAAGAGTTATTAGTTTAAATAAATGACTTGTGGGATCATACCACACAAAACAAATAAAAACTGAAAAAGGTATAACAGCTTTATTGGGAATATAGAGTTCAAACGGTGTACTGGTGCATTTTTTACCAGTGGAAAAGCTCCAGCATACTGGGGAATCAATTTGCCACATAAGCCAACTGATCCCCAACCAAGATTGCACCTAAGGCCCCGGTAGACCAGCCCACCACCGTTTTGAGCCCAAACGGTGGTGGACTGGTCTACTAAACACAGCCTAAAAAAAATTCACTTTACTCTCTCATTAGTCATTAGGTCCTAAATATTTGAATGGATATATAATTTTAATTAAAACAATAAAGAAATAGTAGCATCTCATGATAAGTTCCAATGAGGATTCATCAAGATAGCACATGTATAAATGCAACTCACAGTTCTGTGAGGAAAAAGGCTTAATTTCGTTAACTGGTTACACTATATACATATATAATATACAAGAGGACTGAGGAGTTTGAGTCTATCTATAATACAAGACAGAATTCTATCTACATCTCGATACAAATTTAAATTATGGATATAAAGTCAAATATCAGTTTCAAGTTTCAAATGAATGACTAGGTGAGCCTAATTTGTGAGAGAATCTGCATACTAATTATCTTCCCGAATCGGATTTTCATAATCTAGTCTTTCCTTCATGATGGACTTAAAAGGATGTTCCTGCAAAACCCATAATCTAATTAATTAATATGTTATATTTGTTTAAACAATCAACTAAACTACGCAACATAATGAATCAATTTATTACCCTAAACCATATATCTAATGTTGCCGGTTCATCCTTTACTTTATGATTAATTTTATCCCAACGAAACAATGGGTAATTCCACATCTCAGTGATATGATAATAGTCCCTTTTCAGTGTCCTTATTCTACTCTCAACATGGGTCTAGTAAAGCCCGAACCAGCTAACTTTTGCTCAATCTAAGTGCAAGTAAATTAATTACACAGTACCATTCAATCCCTCGTTCTTCAAACTCTTGCATGCGCTCGACTAAAACTCCGGATTCCTCATCTATCCAAATCCTACGAAAACCCCTATTACAATGTTCCCTACAATGATCCATGAATGCTAAACTGCCAATTTAGGGACATCAAAACAGCACCATGCATTCAAAAAGGGCAAAAAATATAGAGCATAATATTCAACAAGTAAGAATCCACTGAATTCTCCCCATTACAGACAATTGACAGACAATCCACTGAGCAATCTAATTAATTCAAGTATTCAACAAGCAATACCCAAAATTTTCAAGTGAATGCATTGTTTGATAACAACTGAAACCCAAACTTTTACACAATCAGTATTTTTTTCAAGCAATTTTTTTTGTGAAATTTACTTCAATTTATATTAGTTTAGCAATTTTTGCCTTAATATACAGAAACTCAAACTTTTCCCCAAAATATTTACGTCCAAACTCTAACTCAAAATTCGAACCATCCATTTTCGGCCAAATCTTTCCCAACCCACCTCATATTTTAAGTCTTATGCTAATTAAACAGTCGAAACTCACAAAAATAAGAAACACTAAAACTAAGAACATAAAACCAGTGACAGAGTATCGAAAGAACCCAGATTTTTTTCGAAAAACTTACAATTTCGGTTAAGCAAACTTGCTTCACTCTTCGACGACCGCAAACGGCAGAGGAAAAGACGGCGACGCTGCAAATTTTGGCGAGAGATTAAACCAGATCGAGATAGTGAGAGGAGAAAATTTGGGCGGCTAGGGTTTTTGTAAAATGAAAACTGAAAATTGTTTTAATTTTCGGTTTTGTATTTTCAAAGCTTGGTATAAGTGTGACATCATTCATAAGGGTTAAAAGAGAGGGGCATTTTGTAAAAAAATTTGAAATTCCGGAGGAATCTCAGATAACCTAAGGAAAAAGGGGTATGTGATTCCGGGTTACATTCCCACTAATCTTCCCGAAACCTCAATCCCATAAATCAAACATGGGTATCTCAGATTCTCGAAGGGCAGATTACGCCTTTCATCTGAGATACCCCTAACCAAACATTCTTTAAATAGTAATTGTTGCCTGCATGAAGTTTTTGAATAATTGCAGACTTTTTGTAAGTTCTTGTACAACATAGAATACAATTTAGAAAGCTAAAGTTGCCTTAATTGAATTGTATAGAATTCTAGTAGGCTTTGGTGGCTGCTTTTTTTTTTAAATGAAATGAATATTTACAAGTTGTAAATGACTAAATGTCATGAAATTCAACTGATTTTTACCTAGTTACTAAACCGACCAACTGACCGCACTGACATTGAGCGGTTTGTATCTGTTTCTTTTCAAGTCGATCGGTTGACAGTTTCATTTTAAAGTAATCGGTTAAGTCGATTTCGTGGGTACTAACAGACCGTCTAGTGAATCCTAATTCTCAATACCTACTAACTCAACCGGGATAAATTAAACAATTTTTGAATCTATAAGTTTTCAAAATATTATAGAAAAATAAATAATTATATATAACCATAAATTTAAATCTCTTCATTAACCATAAATAATTATGTACTTACGAAAGTAAATTAGTACATACATAAATGGATAAATTGATACTAGTTCATTATTGGAAGTGGAGTTAAGGAAAAAAGGAAGTGAAAAACTTTGGCTCCCCACTTTTTGGTTTGGGGGACCCGCGTCCGTGCGATTGTGTTGAAAACAAACATCGGCAAGGGCGTGGCCGCGTGGAATCAATCACCCGATGCGCTCTTCGAAGTTCGACCCCCAGGCCCCAACCAATAAAAATTACTCAAAAAATATATATATTATAAATAGAAAGAAAAAAAGGTAAAATACATAAACACCCCGAGACCCAGAGAAGCTACGGCCCCCGAAACCTGAGAGAGAAGTAAAAAAAAAAAAAAAAAACATTGTTAGTCTTCGTCGTCCCCTTCCAAACCCTAAAAAGTACAACTTTCTGAAGCTTGCTCCAGAACTCTCTCGAACTTTCTCTGATCTACCGATTCTGCCCTTCAACTCTCCTAACTTCTTCTCCATTTCTCTTCAATTCAACCTTTTTTCGGCTCTTTTCATTTCACTGGTCAATTTCTCCACCTTTCGTTCTGTGGTTTTTTCGAATTGTTTTGCGCGCTTTAGATTTTTTGTTTGAATTTTGTGTTTTTTTTCGTAGATTCTTTTACTGGTACTGAAGCCTGAGGACTTAGTTCAAAAGAAGAATAGGAGGGAGCTTGAATTTTGTGCTTTCGTTCCTCTTGATCTGGAATAGTACCTCTGCGACTTTCGCGTTTCCATGTTAGAGGTATTCTTGATTTTGTTTAATGTTTCTTGTGCTTTTTTTTTTTCATTTGTAAGTTATCAAGATTTTCCCCTTAATTTTTCTGTTATTGAATTAGTGGTTGCCCCTGCAGTGCTCTGTATGTTTATTTAAGAAATTTATTAGATGATGATTGAGATTACGAGCAAATTTGAGAAGAAAGTGCGAACAAATTTATTTATTTTTGTGTAGAATTGTAGCTAGTTATGTGAAAATGATGAAGTATCAATAAAGTTCTCGTTTTTAGTTATGTGTGGAATAGTACCTTTATAGATGTTCTTACTTGCTGTTCATCGATGTTTATCCCTGACTTTTGGCTAAAAATTGCAGTTGATGATGATACATGTTTCATGAATTATTAAGCCATGGATCCTGAAGGCAAGAATTTTGGAAAAGGTACTATATGCTTAGAATACTCTTATAACATTATCAAACTGTTGTGAATTGTGATTGTTGTTCTTCTTGTTGCATTTGTTTGATTCATATAGGCATTGGATCTGTAATTAGGGTTTTATCTGTTATAATTCCTGTCTCGTGATTGTACTTAGTTTCTTTTAATAACCCCAGGTTGTAAAACCCCCGTAATATATAATTATAATAGGGCTGTTTGACTTGTCTAAAAGACTTCTTATGTTAGGATTACAGCAGCTTCTAGTCCTAGGCCTTGGATACACGTGAACCCATAGTAATTCAAATTTATTAAGGGATCACATGCTAGTCAGAAGACTACTTAAGGACCATCTAATTAGTAATTACTATCTAACAACAGAAAGTAAAACATATCCAGGTAACCAATTTAGATCCTTTTTCACCCTTTCCTTTATACCATGTATATCATTCTCTGTGGCTCGGTGTGTCAATTCTTTGGTAAGCTTAATGTATTGCTCTTACTGATAAGGTTTGTGGATCATATTCTTTTATGGGAACACGATTTAATGATGTATCTTTCAAATCAGTTAGTATCATTCTGATATGGCACTGTATGCCCTATTGTATATTTTGTTAGTCTAAAATATCTGAACTTCATAGGTGATGATTATTTTGCTTGGTTTTATCTGTAGACCACTGTCAGATATCTATAACAAAAATATTACTAGTACTTGTGTATATATTGAGCTTGAATATTATCCTTATAACATATTATTTTAAATTAGAAGTGTTGAAAGAATTGGAAGAGACATTTAATTTATATTACTTACCTCATAAAATAATTACCTAAAATCAGCATATGATCATCCACTATTTGTTGCTTGCTAATTTGATTACTCAACTGATGCAAAAGTCATATATGATGGTTGTTGCATACACAGAATTACTCGCAAAAATCATTTGGCTTCCTAGGTGCTAGTTAGATGATTTTAGTTCAGTGACTTTTGACATTTTTGGATGGTAATCTTCAGTCAGTTGACACTGATTTCTGTTATGTTAGTTGGCATCGGAGTTATTATTTTTCTTTTCAACTGATGATAAACTGTTTATATGAACAAAATTCAGGACCAAGGGAACTTAGTGGTGCTGTTGATCTTATAAGTCACTATAAGTTGTTGCCTCACCATGACTTCTTCTGCAAGAGATCTCTTCCCTTATCAATTGCAGACACACATTATCTTCATAATGTGGTTGGAGACACTGAAATTAGAAAAGGAGAAGGGATGCAGTTGGACCAGCTTATTCAGAATACATCCCATAACAGAGACACCAATGCCCGCATACAGCCATTTGACCTTGATGTGCTTAAGGAGGCTTTCCAGCTGAGAGAAACCACTCCAGTTGAATTGCCACCAGTAAGAAAGTTACTGCTTTGAGATTAGCTTTGCTTAAGTTTCTTACTAGATGGCTGTCCTTTATATTATGCCATTATTTTAGTAAACCAGTCATTAGAAATATTGAGGTTCTTATCCTTTTTTTTTCAATTTCATAGAGTGAAAAAGGGATTCCCACTATTGCTGGAAAATCGAAGACTGAAGCCAAAGATAAAGAGAGGAAGCATAAAAAACACAAAGACAGAGATAAGGAGAAGGATAAAGAGCATAAGAAGCATAAGCACCGTCATAAAGATAAAGATCGAAGCAAAGATAAAGACAAGGAGAAAAAGAAGGATAGAAGTGGGCATCATGATTCTGGTGCCGATCACTCAAAAAAGCATCATGAAAAGGTTGGAAGTTTTTACCTTACAGCAATTGCTTGATTACTTGTTTGGCCCTGAGTTATAATGGAAAGATTGTTATGTCTTGGCTAGCATGGCTATCATGCTATTCCTGAGGATACAAAACATTGATTAGCTATTTGTCTGTTCTTTGTTTAAGAACAAGTCATTCTCTTTTCACCATTTTTTTTTTAAAAAGTTTTCTGATTCCTGGAATCTAACTACTTGTCTGTGCACCTTTACATGTTTTCCTATTAACTTGAAAGCTTGTAAAAGAAATAGTCTTTTTTATTTTAAAATTTAGTTAATTTTTGAGTTACATATAAAATTCTTGATAATTCATATAATTTCAGAAAAGGAAGCATGATGGAGACGAAGATCTTAATGATGTTCACAGACACAAAAAAAGTAAGGTAATGTATATCATCCTGGATTTTGCTCTTTTTTTTGGGTGCATTGTGTGGATTACGTTTTATTTTCTTATATGTTTAGCACTAATCGCCACTTCTTTCAGGAGTGGTGTCCATATTCCTTGTCTTCTAACCACTTAATTCTGATGGAACTTTATAATAAATTTATTGCAGCACAAAAGTTCTAAAATTGATGAAGTTGGTGCAATTAAAGTAGCGGGCTGAAGTGGCATTCTATAGTTCATTTGTTATCTCAGATTGTTGTCAGAGTTTGGAAGGGCTTGCTTAGTGTTTTCACATTGCTTGAGGTGAATGCCATATTTTGCCATCTTATTTAATTATTATTGTGTTTTTCTTTTCGCATAAATAATATACACTGCTAAACAATAAATCTAGTGAAACTTATATAAGATTATACCCTCAGATCTACAAAAACGTTCAACTCCCTGTATAGCCAAACATAATGCGCTTCATTCTTATTTATTATTGAGGCGATCAAGCAAAATTAAGAAGTAATTGTGAGCACTAAATATTTGATTGTACCAGCAGTGGACTAGAACTGGATTGATTGATGCTATGATATTCTAACAATTTTTGAAAAGATGTTAAAAATTAGAACTTCCTGAGTTCTTACACATGTAGCTGGCTGATGGGCTACTATAGGATATGGTTTTAAAGATGGTTATATTGCCAACAAAAATATGTTTTTCTCTCTTTAAATCTTGATATGATGTAAACATGGCCTATTGTTTTCATTGGATTGAGTTTTGGTTCTCTTCGTGCTATTCAGTATGTGACTTAATCATAAGGCATGCTTTTTATTATTGTTATTATTATTATTATTGTTATTATTATTATTAATATTAATATCATCCGTTTGGGGGGTGGGGGGTCTTGTGCCAGTCAGGTTCGAAAGGTTGTCTAACTTACTCTTGTTTTTGTGCAGAGTAGCTTGTAAACTGACTAAAGAATGTGTAGATGGTGAATTCACCTCATTGAAGGATATTTCATGCAAGGTATAAGTTGCTGAAAATGGACATTTTGTATCATAACTTTGGGCTAATATAATTGCTGGTAGCATTCAAACATTGGTCTTTTCTTTTTCATAGTTTTTTAGCACGTTGGACGACTCTGCATGTACACATTGTTGTCTTCTGTCTTTTAGAAATTCAAAAGCGTAGTTCTGAAATCAGTTTGATTTAGGGTTTTCTGCCTTCGATTGTAGAAAGAATATGCATATGGGGCAGTTGTATCATTATTACCTTCTCTTTTTGTCCTAAAAATGTCTAACAACGAATGGTTCCTAAAAGGTTGTAAGGTACGTCTTACCGCATGAATTCCTAGTCTGAGAGTTTCTTTTAATTAGGTCCTTTTTTTTTTTTTTTTTTTTTCTTTCCGGGATTTGGGGGCGGTGGTCTCTACTTGTTCTGCTCGCTAACATCATAAATACATGAAGGGTTACCATGATACCTGCTGGTATATTATTGTACCATGGTAGGTTTTTTTGTCTATTTTAGTGTCAAGCTTTTATATTTTGGTAAATTAACAAGTCATAACCTTGTCAGCTCAAGCATGTTGCATGTTTGGTGCGTCGTCTTCTTCTTCTTTTATACTGATTGGCAATTGGCATCTAACACTGAACCAAGTCCCTTGTATTCTTTTATCTATTAGGCATTAGCTCTAAGTGCCGGGGGTTTGTTTTATAAGGGGATTGAAATTGCTGTATCAAAATCTCTGCATATTTGGCAGATGCTTGATTCTTTCTAGGCTTAAGCTGAAAGTTAAAAATGCATTCGGGTTATTTGACTGGCAAGAGTTGTTATCATAGTCAAAGATGTACAAGTCTAGTTCTTTAGCTTTTGGTGAGAAAGGGCTTGATTTAGTTGAAACGTTTGATGTGTTACATTCTATCATCTGGTTTCAGTAATCATTCCAGCTATGATATGAAGAGAACCAAGGATCCAAACAGGGAAATGAGAAACTTGGAACCATGACTATGACCTGTATTTTTCCTGATTTTTCTCAGGCTGGCTTTAAGAAAGAGATTTAGCCTAAAACTAGAATTTTGTTATTAAGAGGCATCCAACGTCTTTTTATGGAGAAAAAAAATAATGAAAAAAAAGAAAAACTCAATTGTTCACTGCCCTTTATATGATTGTGGCTAGCAAGTTTGTGGAGCCGATCAATTTTTCTCCATAACATGATGAAAGAATTGCCCATGTTGTGTACTTGAGGTTCGGGAGATGTAATTTCATGTCTATCTTAAGTAATAACCATCGAGTTGCACTTGTAACTTGTACGGGTAATTTAATGACCATTTACCTGCATACTGGAAAACCAAAAAAAGAAGAAGGAACCCGTGATTGGATTTTGGGAAATTAGAAGAAAATTAGACATAAATAAGGAATTAAGGATAATTTTATTAGGCCCAAGGTGGGCCGTTGCTCAATATGTACAGGTGAGAGGTACAGTGCTGCAAGTCCCAAGCCCAAGTCCAAGTATGTGCGCCTGGGACCTGGCTCTCTTTGATACAGGTTTCTTTGTTCCAAATCCAATAGTAATATTTACTCCTACAATATAATAACAGAGATCTTTTCTATTTTGTGGTTAGCTTCTCTTTTGATGGCGTAAATTTGTCTGGTTCGCTCTGCTCCTCTCTACTCTCTAGGTTATAGTGGCCTGGCTTTTGATTTCCATCCTTCACTTTTTAATGCACATCTATCATCCCAATTAATTTACATATGTATTATTAGAGTGTGGATCTCTGCTTGTTTGTAAGGATTATTTTGCAGAGTGTAGTCAATATATACTTTTCACTGATGAGTGAAGTTTAACTTGTACCACTGTAAATTTTGTTTGAAACCTGTAACATGTCCAAACTTAACTTGGGATTGAACAACCTCCCAAGTTCAACTGTAATCTAGCTTTCAAGTTCACATGCATCGATCCAGGAATCGAAACTTCTTCCATTAGACCCTAAAAATTACTATATTTCTTTGAAAAAGAAAAAAAAAGTGATAGTAATTATTATTGTTATTATTATTGGTTTAATTTGGAATATGTGCCTCTTTAAAATATTAGGGAGCAATCCATATGCTCAAAAACTACAATGAAAGGGAACAGCAGGTGAGGACAAACAAATGATGGAATCGAAAATACTGAGTGTTGTGCATTATATTAGTGATCATTTATTATCCAAAAGAAACAAGTGTAGTTGTTTCCCATGTGCAAATGAAGAGAGGAGGCGCGCGCTTCTTCTCATCATCATCATCATCATCATCATCATCATCATCATCATCATCATCATCAAAATCAATAGTTGCTGAAATAACAAGAGTCAAGAAATTCATCATTGCTTCTGGATATATACAATCTTCTTTTTTTGTATTTGAGGTTCTTGGAATTTAAATTCTGAAATTAAGAATTCAACCATATACTCTACAAGCGAGTTTGGTTGATATTTGTACCTGAATAATTTTATTCCCCTTATTATAATTTGTACGTTTTTTCATTGCTTTTTTCCAGACAAATAAAGCTCCCTCCCTTTGTTTTTTGACAGCAAAAGCGCTTACAATTTACATGCAGCTTATCCCTCACAAATTTCTTGCTTTTTTTTTTCCCTTTACATGGTTAATTAGTACCATGATATTACAACAAGAACTTCTTCCTTTATTTCCTCTGCTTTTCTTTTCTTTCCTTTAATTTTCTTTCTTTTGTCTTTCCTCTTTAGTAAGTATCCTATAAAGTTTGTGCCTGCAAAAGTAGTAAAGGCCGAACCATGAAAAATCTAATATAACCTAAGATGCTGCACTGCTGCAGTTACCCTAAATCTGTTATCTGTTAAAGAAAGAAAAGAGATCCAAAACTTCAGTGCCTTGAGAGAATTTGCCAGAAGAATAATCTCGACTACTTTTTCCTACATATATGTAAATTTATTGCTATCATTGTAAATTTATATTAGTTAGTATACTATACTTTTAAAGTGAAATTTTCTTTTATACATCAATCTGTATGATTGAAGCCGGGATATGATATCAGGGTCAGCCGCAAATGTGGCTATAATCTTTGAAGTGATATGGACACACATATATATGTGCCGTCTAAACTCAAGCGAGAGAGTCAGCATTGATCTAGTGTCAGATAAAAAATAAGATTCGGGTTAGATTTGTTTTTTGGTTTAATTTTTGTTAATTCTGCTGTGTATAAAGTTAAGGGCATGAATATTGAAAATCACAATTATAGAACCAAAAAGTTGGGCTCTCTCTAGATCACAGTGTGTCTCTTTTTGTAATCACCTTAATTAGACAAAATCTTAATAAAGAATTGAGAAAATGTGTTAGGTAGTGGCCATGTTGAAAATATATTATTATTATTATTATGCATAATAATGCATGCACCAAAAGACCAGTCACCCTGAGTTTCTGAATAACTTTTTAGTCAACCAACCAGCTCAAATACAAATACAAATACAATAATAAGTATGTAAAAATTAGTCTGCCCTATATGGCTCTTACTGTTATTGGACAATAACAATATTATCCGACCCTCTTTAGGTGAGTATTTACCCCTTTTTTAGGGTGGCTATATAGTGGATTGATTAATTTTTGTCCAATTATTGGAAGGTTTTCTGCTCAAGGCTTTTGCCAAATTAACTATAGATTAATTAATAGTATTATTATATACATTCCAAAGAAAAAAAAAGAAAGGCAGTTTCACTGTCATACATATATAAGTTGAAAATTTTTAATAAAATTAAATGGTTTGATGTGATGCCCAAAAGATGAGGCAAGAAAAAGTGGAAAAAAGAAGAAATCTTTGCCTTGCATGCTCTTTAGGTTAGGACATTTTAAAATCTTTCAACTTTTGTTAGGGAAGAGAAAAAACTCACTTTCAAAGCTTTTGCTAATTCCTATAAATTCAATTAAAGTCCAAAAGAATGAGGAGAAAGTCGCTATAAGGTTTGAAAAATCAATGTTAGAAAAGCTAATGTGGGATCAAAAGGGTTTTTAGGAAAAGAAATTAGGGTTATACACAAATCTTAGGCAGTGACAGAATCCTCAAGATAATATACCGTAGAATAAAAGAATAAAAAGATTGAATAAAGGGGTGGGGGGAGCCACAATAATATTAAAAGATTTGTGTTTAAGGCAATAGATCACATGATTGTATATATATATTACATATTATTTTTAGTGGCTATGGAAATTATTTAAAGGCCAAATTGATGATTAATACGGTGGCTCCTTTTGGTTTTTTGGTTTTTTTTTAAAAATTTTTTCTCACTTTCGGGTGACTAAAAAGCCCCTCGATGAATTTCCTCCCTTACTTTTCCTGCTGCCCTTTTTTGTAATTTACTATTTTTATATTTATAATTAAGTGTGTTTTAATTACATATTAATTGTGTGTGGATATTAGGATTTACCGGTTCAACTCCTCTGCTGGAATTCCAAAGAACTGGTGCTATAAATGTATCTTCAATAATGGTTGATTCATGGGTAAACTATTGACATTTCAGTTCTGTTTTCGAGTGTCTGGTTACATCATTTGACTCTTTCATGAGTAAACTATTGACATTTCAGTTCTGTTTTCCTTTCGTCTTCATTTTTATTTGGGTAGGTTTCTTCTTTCCTAACATTTCTCTAAATTGGTTTCACATGGACTCCGTTCTGTTTCCTAAAATTTCCAAATGGACGTTGATAAGATCCTTCCATTTAATTTAGCAGCGCCTTAGGATGACATAACCAAAAGTGGAGAGCTTTCATTTCTCACCGCAACATTTTGAGGTAAATTTAGATTTATTTGGATTTATATTATAGTTAGCCAATGCTAAGTACAATGATTTTGTGATGCATTGTGTAAATTACATATGTTCCTGCAAATGCTTTCAACTAATTCAATTTTCCTACGACAACTATACATGCTCCTTGACTACAAAAAATTAGGCATTCCTTATGCAGAAGTCAAATTCTTTCACCTACCCGAGTTCATTAATTCAACAAGTGCAATCAAGATTAAAAAATGACCGCAGCGTACTATGCTTTTTTAGATGATCAACATACATTTCAATGAACAATTAATATTAGCTTTATTTTGATGAATTACCTAGAGATGGAGTAGAATTTAGATAATGCACTTTTAGAATGAAAGAGAGGTCATGTGTTTTGCTTTATATATGTGAATTATTAGTTTCGATGTATGAGTTTCTCCTAAGTGATTAACTTATAGGCAATGCAATATCTTCTTACTAACCGACTTAAACAACTACAAAAAATATAGTCCTAATAAGAAGATGATTGCAGCGCAAGCGTAGGCCGTCCTGCTTGTAATTAAAGAATTTTGCACAATTTTTACCTTTTTAATTAGTTTAAAACAGTAAAGTATAATTAATCTACAAATAGATTAGCATTAAAATTAAGAATTATAGCTATCTTAAAAAAAATTGTACTATATCATCTTATTTCAAGGTTTAAACAATTTTTCTTCAGTATGTACATATTAACGAAAAGTTACGCGAGGGGATGCAACAGCATGAGCCAATATTCGAAATTCAGATTTACAGGAATATCGTTATCAACTCTTCATTATTTAAGAAGCTGGTGAATTGATTAGGATAAACAAGTTCAAATTTTTTATCAACAATTTAGATTCAAACCATGCGTGCACTATATTAACAAATTAAAGTAAAACAAAATTTTCAAATCTCCATAATTGAAAGTTAAATATATCTTAAGTTTTTCTTGGTTCTAAAGAAGGGAAGAAAAAAGTCAAAAGGGATTATACATCTTGCCAACTATATATATGGTTGTAAGATTTTTGGCTTGATTTGGACTTGCTAAGCCTCTGTCAAATCTATATGTTAGTTTTTATTAGTGAAAACGACATAGTTCTGTATATCAATTAAAATTGTAAAGGCTAGTTAATATTGTAAATGGTTAGTTAGAAAGGTAGTTAGATTAATTAAGGCAGATCATCTGTCTAAACTATATACTTGTATATAAACAGAATATCAGTAATGGAAATCTTAGACTTTTTGCTCCTTTCATTTCATTTGTCTAATATGGTATCTGAGAATCTCTGATTTCTTCCGCTGCTTTCATCTTTTTCTTTTTCTCAGAAACCAAACAAAGGTTTCTTTCGTCCTTTTGTTCAAAATTTTCTTTAATGTTTCTTTCTTCTTGAGCTTTAGTGGCTCCTTTGGGTGCTTCTCGACCGGAAGATCTTCCTTCCAGTCCCTATTTCATACATTCCAATGAAAATCCCACTTTAAATCTGGTTTCTTCAGTTCTTACTGGCCCCAATTATCATCAATGGAAAAGTGCTATGAAAATGTCATTGCTGACCAAGAACAAGTTGCGATTTGTTGACGGATCGTTGCCCGCTCCTCAGAAGACAGACCCACTCTTTCCAGCTTGGGAACGATGTAACAATCTTGTTATTTCATGGCTGGTACACTCTGTTTCTTCATCCATTGCTCAGTCAATTATTTGGCTTGAATCTGCTGTTGATACTTGGAATGACTTAAAGATTAGGTTTTCACAAACCAATTCTTTTCGGATCTGTGATTTGCAACATGAAATCTTTAATTCTACTCAAGGAAATTTGTCAGTTCAAGAATTCTTTACAAAACTGAAGATTTTGTGGGATGAGTTACATGTTTTACGCCCTATTCGATCTTGTTCATGTACTCCACAGTGTTCTTGTGGTTTCGCTAAAGATGTTAGAGATCAGCATGAAAATGACCAAGTTATGGTATTCATCAAGGGACTTTCTGATTCTTATGCGAATGTCAAAACCCAGATTCTTTTAATGGACCCTTTACCATCTTTGAATAGAGCTTTTGCTTTAGTTGTTCAGCAAGAACTCTCAACTATGACTTCTGCTTCAAGTTCTCACCTCAGTGATATTAGTGCCATGGCTGTTAAGGGCGGTCATGTGCCCCAAATCAAGAAATTTCCAAACAATAACAAGAAGCCTATATGTACATTCTGTGGTCGAGAAGGACACACAGTTGATAAGTGCTATAAGAAGCACGGGTATCCTGCAAATTTCAATTCCAATTCCAAGGGTTTCAACAAGAAACATCATCACCATGCCAATGTAGTTGAAAGTTCTGAAGAATTGGAGAATCAGGGTTCTGCTCAGCCAATTTCATCATCTCAATTTGTTCATTCCCATGCTGCTCCATATCAGTTTACAAAGGATCAATATGATCAGTTGCTGACAATGCTTCAAGGGTATTCCTCCAATAATCATTCAGTCAATGTCGTATTCATGCCTGACAACTCTAAAGGTTCTTCTATAACAGGTTCCATTCCTTCTAATTGTGTTTTAGATATTCATCGTCTTTAAGTGTTTTTCAGAATAGACATAATCAAAACCATGACTGGATTCTTGATACTGGTGCCACAGATCATATAGTGTGCTCCTTATATATTTTTAGTTCTTATAAATCTGTTACTAATGTTTTTGTTCATCTTCCCAATAAGTCTAGAGTGCAAGTTACACATGTTGGAACTGTTCACATTAGTAGTTCACTCACATTATATAATGTTCTTTTTGTTCCTACTTTCACATTTAATCTTGTATCTGTAAGGAAATTAGCATCTGATCTATGCTGCTGCATTATAGTCTTACCAGATTGTTGTGTGATTCAGAGCATAAGGCCATGGAGGATGATTGGAACTGCTAAGCTCCATCAATGACTCTACAAGATTCATTCTGATGATGTTTTACCTATATTAGATACCACTAATGTTTCTGTTGTTAATTCTGTTGTGTGTAATAAGGATGAGTCTGCTCTCTGGCACTCAAGACTAGGTCATCCTTCTTTTGCTCGTTTGAAGTTACTTGTTCCATCTGCTAAACATATTGAAGCTTGTGATTTCTGTCATATGTCTAGACAAAAGATTACCATTTCCAGATAGTTCCTCTGTAAGCAATTCTATTTTTGATTTGATTCACATTGATATCTGGGGAGATAACTATGCACCCACCTTCAGGGGGCATAAGTATTTTTTGACCATTGTTGATGATTTTAGCAGGCATACTTGGGTATTTTTGATGAAACACAAGTCTGAAGCAAGAGACAATATGAAAAATTTTATTTCATATGTTTTTACTCAGTTTAATGCAATTGTCAAAATTGTTAGAAGTGATAATGGGCAAGAGTTCAATGATCCAGCTTATTTTCAATCTAAGGGCATAGTTCATCAGCTGTCTTGTGTCAAAACACCCCAGCAAAATAGTGTGGTGGAACGAAAACATCAGCACATACTTAATGTGGCAAGAGCTTTGAGGTTCCAGGCAAATTTGCCTATCAGTTTCTGGGTGAGTGCATACTACATGCTGTTTTCTTAATCAATAGAATACCAACTCAAGTCTTAAATAATGTTTCACCATTTGAGGTTTTATTTTCTAAACCACCTGATATTAATAACTTGAAGGTATTTGGCTGCCTTACTTTTGCATCCAATCATTCTAATATAAAGAACAAATTTGATTCTAGAAGTATTAAGGCCATTTTTCTGGGTTTTTCACCAGGTGTTAAAGGCTATAAACTATATGACATTCAAAATCATAAGATTTTTCTATCTAGAGATGTTTATTTTCATGAACATATTTTTCCTTTTTGTCTTCCTAACAAACCAATGCAGGATCAAATCCTAGCAGTTTCTGACAAAAATGCAGGAAATATTGTTTTGCCAATTTTAGACAATCCTTCTACAAATGATGAATCACAGGTTTTTGATGGAATGAATATTGTACAACCATTTCATAATGGAGCAGAAAACATTCAAAATCCTCAGCCTGATCTCAATCCTGAAATTGTTCATCATGATCATGATGAAATTCATCTTGTAGTTGATCATAATCATGATGAAATCCAGCATATTAATCATACTACTTAGTCTGAAACAATACTCTCTTCTCAAATCTTTCCTCCTTTACCTACCAATTCTATTCACCAACCTATTGATCCTCCAAACACAGAAACACTTCGCAGAAGTTCCAGAAAAAGAACAAAGCCTCCATATTTGTCAAACTTTAAGTGTGGAGCTGTCAGAACTAGTCCACATACACTCTCAACAGTATTTTCTTATGACCAGCTTGGTTCACAACACTTGGCCTTCTCTACTTCTTTGGACCAACAAACAGAACCTCGAACCTATAAAGAAGCTGCAACTGATCCTAGATGGCAGGAAGCGATGGCAGCAGAAATTGAGGCACTTCAAAAGAATAATACATGGCAGTTAGTAGATTTACCCATAGGCAAGAAAGCAATAGGATGCAAATGGGTTTACAAAATTAAAAGGCATGCTGATGGTACAATTTAAAGGTATAAAGCTAGGTTGGTAGCAAAAGGCTATACACAACAAGAAGGAGTTGATTTCTTAGATACATTCAGCCCTGTGGCCAAGATGACCACTGTTCGAACATTGTTAGCACTTGCAGCTGTTAAAGGATGGTATTTGCAACAGTTGGATATAAATAATGCTTTTCTCCATGGAGATTTAGAAGAAGGGGTGTATATGAACCTACCAGAGGGTTATACAGATCAACCAAACAAAGTATGCAGACTTTTGAAATCCTTGTATGATTTAAAGCAAGCTAGCAGACAATGGTATTCAAAGTTGTCTTCAGCATTAATCACTTATGGCTTTCATCAATCAGGTGCTGATCATACTCTTTTTCTCAAGCATACTAATCATAGTTTCATGGCAATACTGGTTTATGTAGATGATTGCATTATAGCTAGTATAACATTGAATAAGTAATAGCAATCAAGATGTTTCTTCATGAAGAATATATAATCAAAGATTTAGGAGATGTGAAGTTCTTTTTGGGTTTAGAAGTTGCACGATCTAAGAAGGGAATCAATGTTTGTCAAAAGAAGTATGTCTTGGATCTGCTTAAAGAAACATAATTTTTGAATTCTAAACCCTGCCCTACACCTATACTACCAGAAACTAGATTATCAAGTGACAAAGGCACTCCATTGAAAGATACAACAGATTATAGAAAACGGATTGGTAAGTTGCAATACCTTACAACTACCAGACCAGATATTACCTTCTCTGTTCAACAGCTTGCTCAGTTTTTGGATTTCCCCACTTCTGAACATCTCACAACAGCACATCGGGTGTTGAGGTATTTGAAGGGTACCATAGGACATGGTCTCTTTTTCCCAGTGGATAGTAAGCTTAAACTTACAGCTTATAGTGATTCAGACTGGGGTACTTGTATAGATACAAGGAAGTCTATTACTGGCTATTGTGTTTTCCTTGGTTCTTCTTTGATTTCCATGAAATCAAAGAAGCAAAATACAGTGAGTCGAAGCTCCTCAGAGGCAGAGTATCGAGCATTGGCCTCTACTACATGTGAGGTACAATGGCTTCATTATTTACTTAAGGATTTAGGAGTAACACTTCAACAGCCTACACCTATATTTTGTGACAATCAATATGCTATTTATCTTGCTCAAAATCCCATTTTTCACGAGAGAACCAAACACATAGAGATGGATTGTCATGTGGTAAGAGAAAAATTGAAGAATGGTCTCATTATTTTGCTGCCAATTGCATCAAGACTTCAGTTGGCAGACTGCTTCACCAAAGGTTTATCTTCATCATATTTCAAGGAAGCATTTGCCAAACTGGGAATTCACAATATTTACTCCCCAGTTTGAGGGGGGATATTAGTGAAAACGGCATAGTTCTGTATATCAGTTAAAATTGTAAAGGCTAGTTAATATTGTAAATGGTTAGTTAGAAAGGTAGTTAGATTAATTAAGGCAGATTATCTGTCTAAACTATATACTTGTATATAAACAAAATATCAGTAATGGAAATCTTAGACATTTTGCTCCTTTCATTTCATTTGTCTAATAGTTTTCATTGCGAATAATGGATATCTCATAGTCACTTTCAAAGAATATATTGAACATTGGTGGCCGGATCATATATATAAAGTTGCTGTGCTTGTGATTTATAAGCATCTTTGCATAATACTTAATATAACACTACAATATTAACATGTCTTTGTATCAAATTATTGAAGAATAAATTTGGATTTTTCAAAAAATTAAACAAAGAGCTGATAATAAATTTCGATTAATGTTCATCTTTCATCTCATAAATAAATCATAATAATCTTACTACCGCGTATTTATACTCTCATATTAATTAACCTAGATATTAAACTATCATTCTACTTTTCTATGTAATAAAAAAAGCCTTATATATTGTTGCGCCAAAAATCTCTTGCTAGAATTTTCGCGGAGAATTCTTTATCACAGCATAGGGGCGTGCCAGTCAATTTGCTGAAATTGACAAAGAGGTTGTAAAAACTGGATCTGGTGCGCGGAGCAGCAGATTAAAGGATCAGAGCGATTTGTGGGGGCTGGATCAAAGTCACACTGGAGCATTTAAATCATTGGATCCACAGCAACTTGTTCTTCCTGAATTGGCGCCTACGAGATCTCTTTTGGATTGAGATTTGAGATTTGAGATTTGAAAGAAAATAACAATTTGATTGTTATTGATGAGAGAGAAACATGTATACAGTGTTTTTATGTCCGGAGACAAGATTGAAACAAGAGAAAAAACACTAAAAGAGTGTTTGGGTGTCCTGAGACAAGATCTAAACAAGAAAAATATGAAGAACGACTAAGAACTCGTGATGAACAAGGGGAAAAAGGCGCAGAGCCTAAGAGAAAATAAGCACGGAGTTTGGTTTTTTGCGCGGAGCAAGTTTGTAGCTTCAGGAGCTGGTTTTTGAGATGAGTGGTATCTGTGAATCTATGTTTGAAGCTCTGAGATTGATCCCTTTATATAGGGGGCGGCATGGGCCTTGCATTTAATGGGCCTGACTTGCTGAAGAAGGCGAATTCTTCCTCCTTGGTAGATGACAGCTCCTAGGAAGGTGCAATGAAGCTTCCTTCTTCTTCTGATTGCTTCCAACAACTAGGTAGAGGGAAGAGAGGATGTCAAGGCATCATCCTTCTAGATGGGAGACGGAAATCTTCCTCCTAGATGGTTGATAAATAATTCTTCCTCCTTCCTATCCGCTTCAGTATGCATTCGTTGCTTCCTTTGTGCTGAAATAAACTAATTTGACTAAGTAGTGGCCTTCTGACATCAGGACTTAGACTCTGAACATCAAGGCCACGAAATTCTCCATACTTAGTCATATTTAGCTCATCAAATCATGAAAATAACACTTAGTTAAGAAAATGGCTTAAACCGGGGTGACAAAGCCACTTGTCCTTAACTGAAAAGAATGCAAAAGTTGCAAACGAAGTCGGAATAAGCCAAAATTTCACCAGTAGACTTAGATTATCTCCATAAGACTATGGAACAAATTTCAAGTGAATTCGAGCTCTCCTTCATGGTGAACTTTGTTTCACTCCCCAAATTGTCCTTAATTGAAAATCGTGCATAAGTTTTTACACCGATGTAAGAATAAGGTGAAATTTTACCAAGATGATCTAATGACTCAAGGATCATTATGGTATGATGATCCCTTGTTGAAATCTCAGCTTCTAGCCCCCTCAATTGACCAATTTTACCATTTTGTCCTTAATTGAACAAAATACAAAGTTGTAGTTTTGCCTCCCGGGGAGGGGGAACGGGCTAGGCGATTTCTCCACCATGTTAGGTTAATTATGTTGAGGAGGTGTGAGGTTGAAAATCTCATGCCTCTCTCACGTAGGTAGGTTTTTCTCTTGCTGACAAACTTTAGCTCTCTACCTCCTTTCTGCAGGAAGAGGAAAATAATTCTTCTTGAGAAAGGAGGGTGGCCTCTCCTCTACATGGGAGACGACTTTGGGCCTTACTATGTAAGTCCATGAGATATTTTCCATCTCATGGCTTGATGGCCTACAACTTCCCTTTTTACTGCTTGCCTCCCTAGCTGACAGCAACATTAAAGGAAACTGCCTCCTTTAATTGATTTTCTGCCTCCTCCCTTGATATAGGGCTGCATATATGGATAATAATAATAATAATTTTGAAAATTATTATTTATTATTTAATAATTTCGGTCTTAATTAATTAATTACAAGAATTTCCTAATTCAATTAGAATCAGGGTGGTGCAGAAACTAAGTTTCTTCAGGATTTGTAATCAAATCTTGACCACTCATCTTGATATAAATCATGTGAAGACCAATTTACCCTCAATTGTAAATTGAGGTATAAACATATATATCTATACTATATATAAAAGTACTAATAAGGGGAAACTTTATGGTTTCCGATTGTACCCTTTTTTTTATAAAAATATTTCTAAATTACTATTATCAAAAATTATTTTCATTATTCTAATATTAAAATAATGGAAATTTAGATTATCCTCATTAACTAGAGTCCAACGTGGCCAATAGGGATGTTCCACATCATCTTTAGCATCTGAATTTTCTTTCAAAACATTCTCAAAGTCGGTTTAGGAGAAAATAAATTCTGTCCAAAAATTTTAAGGGCAAAATCGTCCATCATAACGGCAGAATTAGGTGTCAAGGTAAATATAAAAGTTGTAGATCTTGGAAACCTCTTTCAAACAGTAACTCATTTGTATTTTTCTAAGCTCTAGATCAAAACTTATGAATTTTCTTCCAAAACTGCTCTTGTGAAGTCTTCATTTGAATAGGATTTAACAGTACTGCATCAAGACTCGATCATTACTGCATCATAATTTACTCATTGGACTTGGACTCTTTCTTTGGGCTTCCATATTAACGAATTGGACCTAAAAATATCAGATTTAGACTTCAACACATCTGGCTTGGCAATTTGGATTTCATCGGCTCAAACGGGTCTAATGGGCCTACTGGGCCGAAATGAGACAAAATCAATAGTTTCTCCAAATTGATCCAAGATGGCTCTAAATCTTCATTTTCCTAAAACATAGCTACAAATAGGGCTAAAATAGCAAGTATGAGAAATATATGGGTAAAAAGACACATACGATTATCAAAATAAGGTAAAATTACATAGAAAATATAGAACAAATTAGGCTTTATGTTTTATATATATACTAAATAGTATTTGAAAGACCCAGAGAATTTACCAAAGACCCCTTTTGAGGATCGATGAGGAGGCTCCATTTGAACTTTTTTTGTCCTTTTTTGTCTTTTCTCACTTGCCAAATTACTAAGAAGACCCTAGGTTAGTTTCTAACCATTTCTTGCCCTTGAGCCTTTTTTTTGTAATTATCCTTTCCTTTCACATAAATGTTATTATAATAAATCATATCCCTCTTAATTATCTAGAATTGTAACCTCTCTTCAGGCCTTTCATGTCCATATGAAAAAGAGAGTAAACTTAGTTTTTGTTTAAGTGCTACACACTTTAGAGGAGGAAACAAAATTGAAGCTATTGCACCTGTCCATGAACAAACTAATATTTACTATTTATTGCTAACTTTAGGGTATATGCTCAATGTTAATAGTATAGCCTTTTAAAGATGCAACACATTTAAAATCATAGTAGTTTCAAAATTTTCTACGTATCAAACAATTTAATTCGAATAGAAAATTATTCAAAGAAGTAGATTGCTAAACGCCCGACGCGTCAGCGCGAGCCGATTCACTTGTATATTATTATATTATGAGCCAATCCAATTTTTCATTGTATATTATTTTTTCCGTATATTATTATATTCCTAAATATTTATCCAAATTATTACAATTTATCTATAATATGTTTTATAATTAGATAACTAATAAGCATATATACTATAAGAACTAAAACGGATTGAATCTTAAAAAAAAGACAGAAAAGAGTAAGTTAGTTTTTTCGTTATTTTCATTATCATGTTTGAGGATTGCTTAAAACGATAATTTGTAAAAATTTGCCAAGTATGTATTCTAATTTGTTGGAATTGTGTATTTTGATCCTTCTTTTAGAAAATCTTGAAACAATTAGTCCTTATTTGAGCATTTAGCCTTGGCAACAGGGCTTATTTGGCCTTTTTTAAGACTTCAGGGGCTTATTTGGCCAAAATTAAAGTTCAGGGGCTTATTTGACGGTTCGGTGTAAGTTCAGGGGCCTTTTTGCTCATTTAGCCATTGACATTAATAAAATTTATTATTTAAAAATTAATTATAAAATTTCAATTCAGACTGAATTATAAGTTTGTAAAATTGATTTTCATGATGAACATGCAAATTTCTATGAATAATGGGAAATTTTATGTTTTCCAATTGTACATTTTTTTAAAAAATATATATTTCTAAACTGCCATTATTAAAATTTAGTATAATTTTATAATTTAAAAATTAAATAAAATTTTCAATTTAGACCGAATTATAAGCAGGGGCGAAACTAGAAAACAAATATTGGGGTAGCCAAAATAAAATATTAATAATTGTCAAGAAAAATGAAAACATAATTTCATTAAATCTTAACCCAACAATCCATCAACATCTTATAAGAAACAATAATATATAATGAAAAACCATAGATATCTATGCAAGTTGTACTCTACGTTTTTTCCTCGAGTCAAATTCATCTATGATAACATCTGAACTAAAAGTACTAGCAATTTCCTTTTCAACATATACAACTAATCTATCAGCTATAAACTCATCTTCCATTATGTTACGAAGTCTTGTCTTCAAGATTTTCATTGCTGAAAAAGCACATTCACTGCTAGCTGTTGAAATCGGAAGAGTTAAAACAAGTCGAAGTAATCTATCAATCAAATGATAAATTCTTGACCTCTGCGAATATTCTGCACAACTCTGAGATAGTAGACAAATTCTGAAAATCCTCATGTTTTGCTACATCATGTTCATAATGTTGCAACTGAATTCTCAAATGAATTCGCTCTTGCACAGTAAAACCAGCATGATAAAATTTCTCAACCAAGTAACATATGTCATCAATCTTGAATGGTATGAAACCATCTCTAGGACTTAAACAAGAGTTAAGAACAAGAATCTCCAATACATGCTCATTGAATCTATTGTTTAACTCTTTCAACTGATAATCTATTGCAGTTAAAAATATGTCATTCCTATAAAAATGCTCCAACGTCAAATCCTTTTGCTCCTTTCGTGATCGACCTCGACCAACAAAGTAGGGAGCATTCATATCAGGAAAACTGATTTCATATTTGACACAAAATGCTTCTACACTTTCAATTAATGAATCCCATCCTTCCTCCCTTAATTTTTGAATAAGTGATTTGGTTGTAGAGACAAGATGCACAACATTTACAATATCTTGAGATTTTTTTTGTAAAGCTTGGCAAAGAATATCAGTGATTCCCATCATCTTTTCCATAGCATGCAAGAGATTGAAGGAATTTAATATAGTAAGAATGCCATGAGCTTCACCTCTTTGAGCACCTGATGTGCCTTTCTTTAGGATGTTCTCAACAACAGCTCTTGTTGGTCCATACCACCTTAGCAGGCTGCAAATAAAATGAAAGTGAGATCCCCATCTTGTATCTCCCCTCTTGCACAGTAAAATCAGCATGATAAAATTTCTCAACCAAGTAACATATGTCATCAATCTTGAATGGTATGAAACCATCTCTAGGACTTAAACAAGAGCTAAGAACAAGAATCTCCAATACATGCTCATTGAATCTATTGTTTAACTCTTTCAACTGATAATCTATTGCAGTTAAAAATATGTCATTCCTATAAAAATTCTCCAACGTCAAATCCTTTTGCTCCTTTCGGGATCGACCTCGACCAACAAAGTAGGGAGCATTCATATCAGGAAAACTGATTTCATATTTGACACAAAATGCTTCTACACTTTCAATTAATGAATCCCATCCTTCCTCCCTTAATTTTTGAATAAGTGATTTGGTTGTAGAGACAAGATGCACAACATTTACAATATCTTGAGATTTTTTTGTAAAGCGTGGCAAAGAATATCAGTGATTCCCATCATCTTTTCCATAGCATGCAAGATAAAGACAAAATTGAAGGAATTTAATATAGTAAGAATGCCGTGAGCTTCACCTCTTTGAGCACCTGATGTGCCTTTCTTTAGGATGTTCTCAACAACAGCTCTTGTTGGTCCATACCACCTTAGTAGGCTGCAAATAAAATGAAAATGAGATCCCCATCTTGTATCTCCAGCTCGCTGCAAAGTGCCGATTTGATTCGCCCCTTGCCTGTTTGAAGCTCATCAATAGAAAGCAAGTGTGCAATTTCAGCTGCTTGAAAAGCCTGCAATTCATCTTGGCGCTTGCAAGAACCACCAACAAAATTCACAACAGAAGTCAGTTGATCAAAAAGCCATGAACATGAACTTCATCTTTTGATGCTGCAACAAGTGCTAATTGCAGTCTATGGGCGAAGCAGTGCACATAATAAGCAAATGGGCAATCATTTAAAACAAAGCTTGAAGTCCATGCCATTCACCACGCATATTACTAGCACCATCATATCCTTGACCTCGCATATTCTCAACTAAAAGGTTGTGACGAGAGAGAACACAACATATCTCATTTTTAAGAGTCAATGCAGCAGTATTTTTAACATGAACTATATCAAAAAAGCGCTCATGAACAAAGCCATCTCGATCTACATATCTTAGAATAATAGCCATATGTTCTCTTTTAGACTCGTCTCTAGCTTCATCAATGATAATACAAAATTTTGCATCCCCAATTTCTTCACGAATCACCTTCCGAACCTTACTAGCAAGAATATGCAAAATCTTTTTCTGAACAGCATGTGAAGTGTATTTGGCATTACCAGGAGCATTTTCTAGAACAACTTTATCAACTCTTTCATTGTAACTTCCCAATAGTTTGATAATCTCAATAAAATTTCCACGGTTTTTTGAACTTGGCCCCTCATCATGACCTCTAAAAGCACAACCTTGGAATGCTAGCCATCTAATGCAATCTATAGATGCTTTTAACCTTATTCGATTATTCTCTATCTCCTTAGAAGTTTGCCTGCTAAACACAATGTCTATGTGTTGAGCCTTCTTCATTAAAAGCTCACAAGACCTTACTGCTACCTGATGTGGTGAATTATGACCCTTTCCGGTATGAGCCAATAACGGATAATTAACCCCACTATTCACTTTTGTCCATGTTCTAAAACCTTTCACGGTAAATGCATCTGATCCAGAATGTTTAGATTTACTACTAAAGAGATAGCAAGGCAAACAAAATATAGCATCCTTTTTAATTGAATATTCTAACCAATCAGGAAATTTTTCATACCAAGAAGACTTAAATCTTCGTCCTGAGCTGGACAATGGGTACTCTTTAGACTTGAGCAAAGGCTGACATGGACGAGTATTGTAGTAAGCACGCCGGATTTCATCTCGTTTATCAACATGAATTTCCCAAATTGGAGGGCGTAAACCTGGATCTGGCTCTATAGAAGCAGCAGACATATTTTCTGGTTCAATTCTTTGATGCTGAGGAGTTGGTTCTTGATCAAAATTTTCCGGAGTTGTGTTAATATTAGGATCCTCTGCCTCCACATCTTTTTTCTTGAAGAATGAATTAATAGTTTTTAACCTCTTCATTCTTCTTAATTCTGCATATAAGAAAATTCAAATAAAAATAAATAAGAATGTGACAAGAGCTAAAATCGTAATCAACTTACTTGTGTTACTTGTGTAAAAGGAGAACTTACTCTGTCTGCTACAATGAAGAAAACGAAAAAAAAAAAGACAAAGTGTTTAGTCGTTTAGAGAGAATGAGAATAAGGATTAGGGTAAGCCTTTTTAGTGAGTTTTATAAAGTGACTAAGTGGTGAGGAAACAATTGTGAATACCAATAATAAATAGACACATGGCTACTAATTAAACTACCCTATGTGATTTTAACATTTCCCTTTAGATTTTATCTTTAGATTTTGACCATCTCTTAACCAAAATTTTTTTGGGGTAGCCAACAATTTTTTCTAGGGGTAGCAATTTCTAATTTTTTAAGCCCTTTCTATACATTTTTTATTGCTTTGGGGTAGCCATGGCTACCCCCACCCATAATGTAGTTCCGCCCCTGATTATAAGTTTTTCAAATTGATTTTCGTTGATGAACATGCAAATTTCCTTTACTATTATTTTTGAATTTAATATTTTACTTTTAATTTCAATTTTTTAAATTTCAATTAAAAAATTAAACTAACACTAACACGTACAATACTATTGTTAGTGAAGCTCCATCTCTTCGTTATATAATGTTTTGCCGCATTCAATTTGTTCAATTGGAAATTGTTGAGTAAGAGGAGTAGGCGATACTATGATTTTGATTTTTTTTGTCTCTGTGTGGTTATCAAAACTTCATAAGATGGTTATTATAATTTCATGAGGAGATTATCAAAATTCCATAGTGTGGTTACCAAAATTTCATATGGAAGTTATCAAAATTTCATGGGAATGTTATCAAAATTTCATAGTGTGGTTACCAAAATTTCATAGGATCAGGTTATTAAATTTCTTAGGAAGGTTATTGAAATTTTAATTGAAATTTTATAGTGTGGTTATCACAATTTTATAGAAAGGTTTTCAAAGAGATTATCAAAATGTCATAGCGAGGTTATAAGAATTTCATAGTGTGGTTAACAAAATTTCATGAGGTTAATAATATTTCATATAGGGAGGTTATCAAAATTTCATAGTGTGGTTATAAAAAAATTTTAGTGTGGTTATCAAAATTTCATATGAAGGTTAAAAAAGTCTCAGTTTCATAAGGAGTACCAAAATTTGATAGAATGTTATCAAATCTCATAGAGTGATTATCGAAATTTCATAGAGATCAGAATATCAAAATTTATAAGAAGATTATCAAAATTTCATAGTGTTGTTATCAAAATTTCATAGCGAGGTTATCCATAGTGTTGTTATCAAAATTTCATAGAGGGGTCAACAAAATTTTATAGAGAGGTTATCGAAATTTCATAAAAGAGGTTATCAAATTTTCAGAATGTGATTACCAAAATTTCATAGTGGTATTTCTAGGGAGGTTATCAAAATTTCATAGTATGGTTACCAAATTAGGAAGGTTATTAAACTTTTATTATGGAGTAATCAAAATTTCAGGGAGGATATCAAAATTTCATAGTTTGGTTTTCAAAATTTCATAGGGAGATTAACAAAATTTTATAATGAGGTTATCAAAAAATCACAGGGAGGTTATCAAAATTTGTAGTTTTCAAGCTTTCATAAGGAGGTTATCAAAATTTTATAGGGAGGTTTATCAAAATTTTATGGGAAGGTTTATCAAAATTTTTATAGTGAGCTTATTACAATTTCATAGTGTGATGATTATCAAAATTTCAGAGTGCGATTACTAACAATTCATATGGAGGGTTTTAAATTTTCATGACGTGGTTATCAATATATCATATGGACGTTATCAACATCTCATAGTGTTGGTTATCAAAATTTCATTGGGAAGTTATCAGAATTTCATAGTGAGGTCTTCAAAATTCCTTAGGGAGGTTAACAAAATTTTATAAGAAGGTTAAAAAAATTTATAAAAAGGTTCTTGAAATTCCATAGTATCATTATTAAAATTTTATAGGAAGGCTTTTATCAAAATTTCATAAGGAGATCATCAAAAATAGTGTAATTATCATAATTTAATAGGGAGGTTATCATAATTTCATATGAATATTTCATTTAATCACGTTGGGTCACGTGCAACGCACGTGAAAGTTAAAACTAGTAATAGAAAATAGTTAGATAATAAGAAGCATATTTGAGTCAACCACTTATCAGTAAAGCTTATGAGTTATCTGGTGGAGTTGATTTGCTTTCGCCAATACTCCTCCGCAAGATGGTGGCACCACTGAGGACACCAATCTTGAGCAGCAAAGATTCAAATCTCGGATGAGGTAATGCCTTAGACAAGGCATCAGCAAGTTGATCCTTCGAAGAAATGTGCTGAACTTGCAAGGCACCAGAAGAGACTTTCTCATGCACAAACAAATAATCAAGAGCTAGGTGCTTCATTTTGGAGTGGTAAACAGGGTTAGCACAAGTATAAGTGGCGTTGAGGTTGTTGCATAGAATTTGTGGCTTTAACTGAAGGGTTATGTTGAGCTCATGAAGTAGAGAGCTGAGTTCTGCAACTACTGTTGCTATGGCGCGATACTCAGCTTTTGTAGACGACCTTGCCATAGTTGACTGTTTTTTGGAACTCCATGAAATTGGAGTTTTTCCATGATAAATAATATAAGCAATGGTGGATTTTCTATCATCCGGATTGCATGCCCAATCCGAGTCAGTGAAGGCAGTTAACTGTGGAGATAGCTTTTTTTAATGCAAAGACCATGATGAATTGTTCCTTTCAAATATCTTAGTATCCTCTTGAGAGCTTGAAAGTGTGTGACCGTTGGTTTGTGCATATACTGGGACAACTTGTTTATTGCACAACTAATATCTGGTCTGGTGAGATTTAGATATTGTAGTGAGCCAATTATCTTCTGGTATTGTTCTGCATCACTTGCAGCAGTGCTATCATCAAGTCGAAGAGAAACTATTGTGGAAAGTGGAGTTTTTGCTTCTTTGGCTCCTGTCATATTGGTCTTTTCCAGTATATCATGATTCATGAATATACTTATGTTAAGATAGAAAAAGACCTTGTGAGTATGGTATGACCTTGATACCAAGAAAATAATTCAGGTTGCCTAGCTCTTTCAAAGAAAACTTTGTAGACAGATCCTTGATAAAGCACTACAGAAATTCATCATTGTTTCCAGAGATGATTATATCATCAATATAGACTAGCATGTAAGAGACAATAGCATCAATCTTGAAGATAAATAATGAGTGATCAGATTGAGAATTTTTGAACCCATAATTGATCAAAAACAAGCTGAGGGCAGAGTACCAAGCTTGGGGAGCTTGCTTGAGACCATAAATTGCTTTTCTCAATCTGCAAACATGACCAGGCCTTGTCTTATCTGCAAACAAAGGCGGCTGCTTCATGTACACTTCTTCATCAAGAGAGTCTTGCAAGAAGGCGTTGTTTACATCAAACTGGTGCAATGGCCAGTTATTCGATACTGCAAGACAAAGAATGGTTCGAACAGTCATTGGCTTTACCTTATGGCTGAAGGTTTCATTGAAGTCTAAGCCAGGTCTTTCTGTGAACTCTTTGGCTACTAAACGAGCCTTGAACCTCGAAATGGTGCCATCAAGATGTCTTTTGATGCGAAAAAGCCATTTGTAGCTGATAATAGTTCTGTTTAATGGAGCAGGAACAAGCTCCCAGGTTTGATTTGCTTCCAATGCCTGCAATTCAGCCAACATAGCATTTTTCCATTCTGGAAATTTAATAGAATTTGTTGCACAAGTTGGTTCAATAATCTCTATGATGGGTTACTTGGTAGCTGAATACATTTTCTTAGGTTTGAAAATGTTATTTTGGGTCTTGTAACCATAGGATGGGTTCTTTGAGGAGGTTGGTATGGAACAATGGCTAATGGTGATGATGAAGAAGATTGTAATGAATCCGCTTGAAGAGTTTGAGAATGTACCTGAGGTGGTGAGTTGGAGTCTGCACTGGGAGGAACAAGCTACATTGTGCCATATTTTGAAGTTGCTTGCTGATGCACATGATTAACAAGTTGAGCACTTGACAAGGAGACTTCTGTTATGACTGGAATGTCAGAATTTTGAGCAGTTGGTGACAAGGGATCACTGGTGTAGTCAATTTTCTCACTTGAATTCTGAAATGGGAATTGAAGTTCATCGAAAAGTACATGTCTAGAGGTGTAGATTTTGTTAGTTTCTACATCTAAACAGTAATAGGCACTTTGATGTTTCAAGTAGCCTATAAAGACACAAGGTTTGGATTTGGGTTCCATTTTGTGTTCGGTGTATGTTTTTAGCCACGGGTAACACAAACATCCAAAAGTCTTAAGCTTCAAGTAGTTTGGTTGTTCTTTGAAAAGACACTCAAATGGGATCTTGTTGTTGGTAACAGGTGAGGGTAGTCTATTTAGTAAGTACACTGCAGTTTGGAAATCATGAGGCCAATAAGACATTGGCATGGAGGCATTATGTAGCAATGTCAATCCAGTTTCTACAATGGATCGATGTCTTCTTTCAGCTGTGGCATTATGTTGTGGGATGTGGGGAGGGGTTTGAAGATGCTGTATTCCAAGGTTGGCAAAAAAGGGTTTGAGCTTCTCGAATTCACCACCACAGTCAAAGTACATGGTTAAAATTGAGGTTTGGAAATATTTTTCAACAAGTGTTTTAAATTTTTGAAACATGGTGAAGACATTTGATTTTTTTTGCCATGGGATAAAGCCAAATGTACTTGGTAAAGTGGTCTACAAAACAAACATAGTATCGATATCCCTCTGATGAATCAATTCGTGTTGGTCCCCATACATCAGTGTATGAAACTTGAAGAGGTGCAGTGGAAACAATGCTAGAATGTGAAAAAGGTAACTTGTGTATTTTATTACAACAACATGCATTACACAATTTATTGGAAATCTTATTCAAACAAGGTAGGGAAAAAGAATTAATAACTTGACTTAAGGTTCTGGAATTTGGGTGTCCAAGTCTCTGATGCCAAATTGCTGAAGTTGTTTTCACTCCTATAAATGCCAGTGCTTGATTTCGAAACAGAGGTGCATCAAGCTTGAACTCATAGATGCCATTCTTATTCTGGCCTTGGTGCAGAATAATCCTCGAGTGCAAATCCTTCACATTGAAAAATTTGGGAAAAAATTCAACAAAAGCTGAATTAGTTTTACAGAACTTAGAAACAGAAATCAAGTTTTCATTAGCTTTAGGTACACAAAGTACTTTATTTAAAAGAAAAGGTTTGTTTGAAGAGGGAAGAGATATTGAACTAGTATGAATTATTGGTAGGCCTGTTCCATCGCTAATAAAGAGTTGATTTGGACCACCATACTTGTCTTGCATACTCAGATTTTTCATGTCTGCAGTGACATGGTGAGAAGCTCCTGAGTCCATGATCCACTTGGAATTGGCTCGAGAGTAATGAGCAGAGGGCTGTTCTTGCTTGGACCAAAGCTTGTTGCAATTCTTTGCCACATGACCAGGTATGTCACAGTATTGACATATAGGCTTTCTGTTAAATTGCCTCTTTTGAAAAGCAGATTCACCAGTAGCATAGTTTCTATAGGAATTGAACCTATTTCCTTGTTTATCTTTGTCATAAAAGGATTTTTAAGCAACATGAGCTGAAGAGATGATAATTTCTGTGGATTGTTACTTTTGGAGATGTGCCTCATACTCAACTAGCTTGTCAAGCAGTTCTTCGAACGAAATTGGGCTTTCTCTTGCCCTTATTCCAGCTGCTATTTCTTTGAATTCAGAACCAATGTCACTCAAGGCATGGATGACCAGTTCATCCTCACTGATCAAGACATTGATGAGTGCTAGTTCATTTGTTGTATGCCTCAGGATTTGAAGATATTCTTGCACCTTTTGAGTTGCTGGTTTTGGTTGAATGAGCTTTTCTCGGAGGCTCATCATTCTGGATGTTGATTTGCTTACATACATCGTCTGAATTTTGGTCCATGCAGCAGTTGATGTTGGACAAGAGGCAAAGAAAGGTACAACAGCTTCTGTTGCAGAGGCTATGATTCCATGAAGCAATAACTGGTCCTGTTGGTGCCAGTGTTCATACGATGGGTTGGAGATAAGAAGGGGTGGTGGATGATGGCAATTGAATTTCTTTGGGTGGACATGGTTTGATACCATCTATGTAACCTATCAGGTTGTGTCCAGATAGCAAGGAAGAGAACTGAGCCCTCCATGAAGGAAAATTGGGGGGCTGAGTTTGATATGGAGTTGTGCAGTTGCATTGATTGTAACTAGCACGGGTAGAGTTTGAGAAGCAGTGGCATTTGCGGTGGCAGACGTTGTAGAGGATCTGGTGGCCATGGTGGAAAGAAAAAAATATTGAGTCTCGTTAGAGAAAGGCTCTTGATACCATATAAGAGTAGACAAAAAGTTTGAAGAAGGAAGAATATCTTCCTAGTATGTATTATGTTGATATAGGATTAACAAGGAATTTACAAGGATAATAATAGAAAATAGTTAGATAATAAGAAGCATATCTGAGTCAACTACTTATCAGTAAAGCTTATGAGTTATCTGGTGGAGTTGATTTGCTTCCGCCAATAATTATTGTTAAAAAAAACAGTGCTTTTGAAATTTTATTTGTCCATGTACAACACCGTACCCGTAATTTTTTGAGGTACCCGAACCTGAACCTGATAAAGTTATATATTACCCGAATTCGATTAAAAATTATTATCTAACACACGAACTCTACCCGTACCCGATAACAATTACCCGTTAAAAAAACAGACGATAAAAAATTATTATTTTGTATATTTTAAATATAAATCAAAATTAAATTTAAATTTGAATAAAAAATTAAATTAAAGTTAAAAAAAATATACTAAAAAATAATTTAAGAATTTTAATAGTTGTTATTTTATTAAAAACAAAACAACTAATATACAAATTTAAATAAAATATTAAAAACTCACTATTTATTGAATGGGTTCAAATAACGGGTACCCTAAGCCTACTACCCATATTCTATCCGAACTCGTAACGGGTATAATATTACTATCAAAACCCTACCGAACCCAATTATAAGGTAGTCTAACCCTATTAAATCAGATTGGGTAGTACAGATACCCGTTTATAGGGTACCCATTGCCATCCCTAGAGTAACGTGGGAAAAAAACTCAAAAAGCGACTTAATCTCCTTGTGACCAAGATCATATTAAATTCTTACAGCTTCAAAATATAAAAATATTGAGTAAGTTAATTGACACAAAAGCAAAGTATAGTTTGGCCTTTTGCATATAGTTTCTTTAATTTCTTCTATGCAACACATTTTTGAAATTATAAGAAAAAATAAATATTGCAATAATGATTTCTTCATTGAATTTTGTTTCTTCAACTTGAATCATATTATTTGTTCAAAAGAAACAAACTTGAATCATATTATATATACCCAAAGTACATTGCAATAATAGTGTATAATGACAGATTTCAATAATAACAATAATGTATACAAATTGAGGAAAGCCAATATATATAGGGGTTAAATTGCGACGTGTGAGACCAAACCGGCTCCATAATATATGTAGGTAAGTATAATAGGGTGGGGTAGGGGTATGGTTAACTTAAGAACTTTTTTTTGAAATAGTTAATTTAAGAACTTAAAGGTTTAAAAAAAAAACTTATTAATTAATGGATTACCTAAAACGTAATTAGTTAGCTACATCATCTTCCTACATAAAAAGATCTATATGTGACTAAGATATCGTTTCCAATGTATTAAGCCATCTATATTAATTACAAGACTTGTTTAGGCCACATCGTTTATTTAATGCCAAGGATCCTACTTAATAAGGGAATCGGCCTCTTTTAGGACCCAAAAACCAAATATATATAATACCTATAATTAGTTGTATGACATAATTGCCAATAATTAGTAAAACCTACGTCTACATGATTATCCCACCATTTTACTTCATTTGCACGTAAACTTCATAAAATGTGTACACAAAGCGTACCTAATGATTATTGCACGGTTCTTACTCAATTTCTTTCTTTTGCAAATAAATCTCTTATTTTTTTTGACGAAATCTCATATGTATATTATTCAATCATATGCTTATTGTAAAATTTACATTAACATTTGTATTTATTTGTTTTTCACCTCTCTTCAATCTATTGCTTGCGGCATATAAAATCATAAACATGCTTATTCGTCTTTAAAATCAAAATAGTTTGGTATTGTAGAATTCAATAACTAAGCTCGTTTGGCATCGTTTCTGTTTTCTGTTGCCAATTTTCTGTTTTTGAAAACAAAATAGTGAAAACATGTTTGGCAGGCTATTTTTGTTTTTAAAAATTTTGGAAACAGAAGCAGTGTTTTGGAAAAAAGTGGAAGCAAGAATTTTGTGTTTTCATGTTTTTCCAAAACACTTCCAAAACACAGAAACACAATGATGAACAGTAAGTGACATACTTTTTAACCATTTTTTTTTACTTTTTTATTTAAAAACATATAACCAAATTGTATATTCAAACATGTTTTTGTTTTCAAAAATTGACAACGCAACAAAAACAAAACGAAAACGAAACAAAAACAAAAAACGGAAAAATGAAAACGATGCCAAACGTAATTTTGGTACAAGTCTCTCGATTAATTAGTACTACATTGAATCTCGATTAATTCAGAATTTAGTTACACATTGATTCCAAAAAGAGAAATCAGGTAAAATGCTATAAACTCAGTTTCATTGATTAGGATTTGAATACATGACAATCTTAAGTAAAAGACAAAAGGGACAAAAATAAATTTCCTAAGCCTGCCTAGTAAGTAGTACATATAGTAAACAACATAAGGAGTCAATGGAAAAATTGACTGAATAGTTTTAACAGAACAATAAGAAGCTTAATCAGCGTAGCAATCACATGTTCCAAGTTTCTTAATTTTTTAATATTGATGTCGGCTCGATGGTGCTAAATGCTAATGCTAATGCTAATGCCATCCAGGCAAAACAACCTTAGTTAATCAACTTTCAATTATTTAATTACCATAACTCCTAATTATTACTATTTATAGTATAATAAAAAAAGTATATATATAGTAACAATTGAATATACAAGTTATGGGGCATAAACAGAAGAATAAGGATGGTTAGGTCAGATCCATTAATATTTAATTTGGGTAATTACAAAATAAGAGTACTAGAGAAATTAAGGGGGGCAAAATGTATGCCATTGACAAGTAGTTAAGGTGTCTCGAACTCCAAGGTGACAGGAATCAAAATGGGTCGTACAACTACGAAGCCATGGATCCTTTTTTTATGTTTCGCTTCGATTTGGGTTGTTGTTTTGTCACTGTATCAAATATTATTATTATTATATTACTATAATATTAGTAGTAATATAATTAATTTATTAATTAATATTATATATATAAAGGAAAATTGAAACCCAAAGTGTCGGTGGTGGTGGTGTATGAGGGAGCCCCTTTCACACATGTGCTGCATGAGTTTTCCAGGATCTTGCATTTTCCAATTTCTTTTTTGAAAGTTTCTATTTTGTTTTGTTTTCGTTTCTGTAATTCCCAATTTATGCTTTTTGTGGAGTCCCAAGTTTTGTAGTACTCCTACTATATTCTAAATTCGTACACCCTTCATTACAAGATTTTTTTTCGGTTGAATTCCATTATAAGATTTCGAGTTTCTTTTTTTTTTGGTTGCCTATAATTGAAGCACTATTCACTCATGCACAGTTCAATTACGCGTGTGCATTTAACCAGAGGAAAGTTTGAGGAAAGTTTAAGAGTAGAGGTTTTTTTTTTTTTTACAACAAAGGGTATATATGGGTCTTAATTAGTTCAAGACTAATCTATTTCAAGCAGTGGCGGAGCCATGGTTTTTTTTTTTTGGGGGGGAGGGGGTGGTTTGTGTATATATATATATATATATATATATATATATATATATAAACGCATTCTAGATGTAGATCTTCGTTAAATTACTAAGAGAATAATTGTAAAAAAAAGAATCAATTAATATATATAACTCCATAACTTAACAGTACCTTTGAAATATTCTTCAAAATTTTATCTCATAGATAACTTATTTTTGGACAAATCTTTTGTTTTCATTTATCTTGGAGACCATTATATGATATTTGGGAGGGCCGTTGATGATCTTGAGGGGGGCAATTCCTTACTCTTGGAGATATATTAACCTAAAAATTCCTATAACATTATATATTAAAACTAAGTTTTGAAATTTCTTGGGGGCCATGGCTCCTAACGTGGCTCCTCCCCTGATTTCAGGTTGAAAATGTAATAAGTTAAACCTTCAATAAATATGTATTTACAGTATTTAATTAGTATTTAATTTGTGTTCTTGCCATTACCGTTGTACATATAAGTCGTTTTCCATTTCAATCAATCATTTGTTGATACGGCCACCTAATTTTAAGGTTCAGCTAAATCACTAAATTGTAAATTATTAGCTAATAGAAATCCTTTTTCATGGAGCTTATGAAACTTGTTACTACTATATACGATATATATAGGCTATCGATAAAGGACACTTGAAACCCAAACTCAGATATCTTTCATCATAAACTCAATTATCTTTCATCAGTTACTTACGGCAACCCCATTAGCATCAGATATATATATGTAAGACTTGAATATAAGATCATTTGGTTTCTTTAGGAGTCATGTCTTAATGATCTAAATAATAATGCAAGGAAAGAGATATTTGAACCTCTGATCCGACTATATCAATATTTTCAAGTTTATTTGGTTTCATATATCAAATATATATAACTTTTTTTTCATTATGATTGTGATTTTCACTGTCCTTTGCATGTATATGTAATTATAATTAATTAGTTAGGGAAATGGGTATACCGTATATGCGTCACTATTACATATATTATATTATAATAATATATGTGGATAAGTCAATCCATTTTTGTCATATATATTAATTAAATACAATCTAAAAATGGTGAATTTCGAATTTTGTAACTAAAATGAAAATGACTCTTCTAATTAATCAAGTGCGATATATTGATATATATAGTCAAGTTATAAGAATCAACAATTTATAATCCTAACAAAGGCTTAGATGACAAAGAGACGCAAACATGCAATATATATAGGTAATTCAACCTACCTAGCTACGTCATCATGTAGTAGTTTAAAGCTTTTGGTCCTATGATATTGGAGGTGATGAGTCAAAGTATAACTAATTATCTATATACTATATAAGTCTAAACTTCAAAACCATTGACCTGAAATATCTAAAATAACCTTTTTAATTTTAAAAATTTAGTATTCATTTAAAGGGTAAACATGTATTTATCAAATTAAACTTTTAAGATTCAATATGTAATTTCATTTATCAATTAAATTAAATATATTATTATATTAAAATTTATAATTTCTTTTACCGCACCCTTATTTCAATTAATTTTTAATTACTATGTAATATATATAATAACTAAAATACTTACATTAATTAAATGGAATACTATAATAACTGAAATACTTACATTATTTGACCAAAAAAAATACTTACATTAATTAAATTCTTAGGTTTTTTTTTTTAATTCAAATTCTTAGATATTTGTGCAAACGTATTGACTAAAAAGAAATATTGTTTCCTTAATAATATATAAATTGGATCTTAATATCTTTTATAATTTTGAAATTTTGTTTGACATTGATCTAATTTAATTTAATAAATCAACCACTAATGTTCAACTAATTTTTTTTGGTATAATTCTATATATATAATAGTAATGTGTTGTATCTTATTCACTACAACTTTGTTAGTAATCTTAGACTTAAAAATTAATAACATTCACCATTGATAAATAAATCAGATCTTTAATATCTTTTATAATTTTGAAATTTTGTTTGTACATTGATCTAATTTAATTCAATAAATCAACCACTAATGTTCAACTACTTTTTTTTGTATAGTTTTATGTATAATAATAATAATGTGCTGTATCTTATTCACTACAACTTTGTTAGTAATTTTAGACTTAAAAAATTAATAACATTCACCATTGATAAAGTTATTAAGCGTGTAAGGTTGCTACATTTCTTGATATGATACTATAGTTTAGCTTTCTAATTAGTAAGGATAAATAAGAAATTTGATAACCAAAATTGCTAAGAATGTAAGGTTATTAAATTAGTTGAAAGTTATCTAAAAAAAATTAGTTGAAAGTAGTATAATGCCTTTTAATGATCATTATAGTTTTTTTTTTTGTAACCTTAAATAAGATCATTATCTTTTTGCTATGTTATTTTAGATCACATTGATCATTCATTAATTTGGTAGAGTTATAGCGAGATATCAATTTTAACTTTACTTCAACTTGCCAAAGATACGCATATATAGTATATAAATTATTTCTCTATCACCAAAAAAAAGGAAGGACATATGAATTAGTAACTAGGAACCAATTTTGTACACCTAATTTTATACTTCCTTATGTTGCATTAAGTTTAGTTATAAGTTATAACCTTATATGGAAATTTGACTAACAGGCTCGGGTATGTTTGGTTGAATTGTGAGATTTTGTGTGATAATCAAAATTACAAAAAATGTAATGAGAAATATGATAACCAAAATCACAAAAGATGTAAGGTTATTGAATTAGTGGATAGTACTATACCTCTTTTGTGATCATTATAGGTTTTTCAGTAACTTTTGAGAAAAAAATGGCAAATATTCACCGTTGATGAAAGTTTATTAATGTTAGTTAAAAAAATAAGGATTGGTAAATACAATTTTAATAAATTTTATAGCATTTTAGTAAATTTAAGTAATAAAATTTGTAATTAACACTTTATTGATGATAAAAGGTTACTAAAATTAATAAGGATGTAAGGTTCTTTCAATCTAGATAGTACTATAATGTTTTCCATAACCTTTTAAGTAATTAATCTTAGATAAGAAAATCAGTACTGTACGTATCTTTATAGTGTAAGGTCATTAAATTAGTTGATAGCACAATACATTTTTTATGATTATTATAGCTTTTTCGGTAACTTTTGAGGAAAAAAATTGTAAATCTTCACCATTGATAAAAGTTTACTAATGTTATTAAGAATGTAAGGATTGATAAATACAGTTTTAAAAACTTTTATAGCTTTTTAGTAGATTACTCAAGTAATTAAATTGGTAACTTTCATTCTTGATCATAAAAAGTTACTAAAATTAATAAGGATGTAAGATGACTTTTTTTTGCTACAAAAGTACCAGAAAGTAAAAGAGATGGCGGTAACTACGGCCAACCCCGATCTGGTCTTCAATAAGGATGTAAGATGACTTGAATCTAAATAGTACTATAATGTTTTTCGGCAAAAAAAAATATTAAGAATGTAAGGATTGGTAAATACAATTTTAATAACTTTTTTTTTAGCCTTTTTAGTAGATTACTTAAGTAATTAAATTGGTAACCTTCATTATTGATCATAAAAAGTTACTAAAATTAATAAGGATGTAAGATTATTTGAATCTAGATAGTACTATAATGTTTTCATAACTTTTATAACCTTTTAATTAAGTAATCTTAGATAAAAAACTTAATCAGCGACCAATATTACTAATAATGTAAGGTTATTAAAAATAGTAGACTGTAAAATACCTTTTTGGAATTTGGATAACCAATACAAGTTTTTTAGTAATTTTAGGTAAGAGAATTGATAACTATCTTATTACTTAAGTTACTAAGGATTTAAGGTTACTTAATTTTTATTGATAGCATCGTAGCCTTTTAATAACCTCTAAAAGTTCTTTTGGGGGTTACTTATGTAAGAAAATCGGTATTAATTACTTACTAAAGATGTAAGATATCAATTAAGAATATAATTAAGGTTGTTAAATTTGTTGATAGCATCATGCCTCGGTCCTAAAACATCTTTTTTAGACATCTAATAAAAAAACATGTCACTCGATAAGTCTTGGTCCGAAAACGTCTTTTTTTATGCATCTAATAAAGAACATGTCACTTGATATTTGATTAATAATACTATCTATGTAACAACACTGGATTAATTCTAACTACATTTATCTAATTAAACATAAAAGTAATAATAAAATGCAATAGATGTAACATAAAATCAAGAAAAAATATTGTAAGTTTCTTTACAACTTTGCCTTAATTGATGTTAAAAAATTTCGAAAGGTTTAATTTGAGGTGAAAACGAATTAATTTTGTTTAAGAATATGAAATCCAAAAATAGAAAAAGAAAGAAAAATCGAGCTTTCTATATTCCAAAAACGATACTTGCTGCATTCAATTAAAAATAAAAAGTTGATTCTCATCCATTTCAAGAGCTTCATAGTTTGAAATTTTAGATAAGTTTCAATTGTTAAACCAATAAATTTTCCTACGTATCATGAATATTGGTGAAGTTCTTCAAAAACGGGTTTAGAAGAGAAAGAAAATAAGATGAAAAGAGGAAGGAAACAACCTTAAAAGTATTTATTATTCCCTCCCCATTATGGATTAATTAGGATTAAGTGATTTTAATGGGATTTTTTTTGTACAAGTTAGAATATAGTAGTAGCATTCAAAACTTATTTGATAGCGAACAGTATAGTTATTTTGATATAATTTTAAATAGTTTTAAGTAAGAAGATTCATAACATTTTTTTTATATAAAAAGTTACTAAAATCATCCAAGAGCGCAATTAGGTTTGTAGAGAGCATTATTGCTATTTTAATACCTTTTATAATTTTTTTAGTAATTTTAGATTGCAAGATTAATAACATTCATAATTGACGAAAATTATTAAAGTAATAAAACATAAGGTTACTGAATTTGTTGATAGGACTATAGCTTCTTTTTTTTTTACAAATCTTCGCAACTTTTTTTACTAATCTTAGATATGAAAATTATACTCCTCATTAAATTGATAAAATGCTACTAAATTTATTAAAGATATTAGGTTACTAAATTACCTTATACTATAAAATTTTTTATAACCTTTATAACTTTTTTAACAACCTTAAAGAAGAACATTGGCAAATGCCATTATTAATAAAAGGCTACTAAAATTACTAACAGTATAAGGTTAATTACTGAATTTATTCATAACATTCTAAAACCTTTGATAACTTAAATAGCTTTTTAATGAACATTTGATGAGGAAATTGATAATCTTATTCTTATTTTTTTATTTTTTTTTTTGCATCAGAGATCGATAACCTTCTTAATTGATTAATGTTTAACTTTCGTTCTTAATAGCCCTTTAGTTTTTTTAGTAAATTCAAATAAGAAAATTGATAACCTTCCTTCATTATTGAAGATAACCATAATTGAATAATAATTTAAGTTTTCTTTTTTGTTCGTTCAATGAAATTAATTATTTCAAATCTCTGTAAACTAAACGACCAGATTTTGATAATTAATTAATCAAAATTTAGGAAAATGAAAAGTACGCATGTGTGGCATATATGATTTATCAATTATTAACATACGTGCAGCGCACGTACTTTAACTTGTATGTATACACATATATCTATTTTCTGACTTTGACAAAAGGAACTCCTTCTAAACATAAAAGCATTGTCCGAGTCTTGTGATGATTAAATGAGAAAGGTATGATGAAACCTGATTATCAAGTTCAAACACAAGAGGCCTAATAATTTTTTAAAAAAATCACATTTCTTTTTCTTCATTACAAAAATCACATAATTTGCGCTGGGACCAGTTTCCATGACTAACACTTGCACAAGGTTCTTCTTAAATTAGTTAAACATGAGTTAGCGACGTCGGAACATTGCAAGTTTGGTTTACAAATCTAACCTCTTGTAATATTCTTCGTTTCTGTATACTTCTGGTGCCACATATCGCCCTGGTCAGGAAGGATAGACATATATCATGACATACATTTACGGTTAAAATGAAGGGATTTTTAGCTTTTAAGACTTTAAATCACATTAAATTTTAAATTGCCATAGCAACATGGAAAACTAAAGCTTTTGGATGCCATGTTAACATATTTAGAAAGAAGACAAGAGGATGCAGAATCTATCTCAAACCAAAAAGACAAATCAGTCAACCTGCCTCTGACTTTCTCAACGAAAACAAAATAAGTGTCTAGCTTAGTAATTTACGACCCTTCCTGGTACCAATAGACAATGAGGATGCAGAGTTTTGCAAACTTACAAGAAGTCTCTTGAGATGTCACAGTCACAGGTCTATCTTCTTTGCATCAAACTTGCTGACTCCAAAGTCTGCAACTTTTAGATGCCCAGAATCATCCGGTAGAATATTTCTGTTATGTTACTCGCAAACATTAACAAGTTTTCACCATCTTTTACCCATTTTGGGATTAATAATACATGTTTTACACCAAAATAAGTAATGCAAAAATTAAGGTAACCACAAAATATATTTAAATTCAAGGAGAAAGACCTAGGAAGGGTCAAGATCCCGATGGATTATTGCTTCGGGTTTGTGGTCATGCAAATAATTCAATCCCCTGCAATAAATAACGGCATTGTAATTAGTTACAAGTAAATGATTAGAATGCAGCAGGTAGTTATCAACTCAAATCCGGAAATAAGGATAATTTTTATCTAAAAAAAAGGATAATTTTTCCAAAAAGTTGAAAAACAAGAAAATTTCACAATAATTTGGATACGAGAAATCTATATCCAAATTACAACAAACTCCTCATTTTGCATACCTAAGTAAAATCCAGTGGAATAAAGTTACAAAAAAATTTATTCTTTACTCACAAAGGGTATCTTAGTATCCACAATGGATTAGTGAAATGGATCAACCATAAACATTGCTATATTTCCCTGTTTTGCAATCTATCTAGGAACTCATTGTCATAACTTCAAAAACATGTATGGAATGTAGTATACAAGTGACTTGTACAAAGTGTTATTCTAAACTCGGCATCTCTTGGCAAGATAATCACACCCATTATAGACCTCCAGTCCTGGCTGGCCAAGTTGATCTTCATTAAAGCAGGCACACCTCTTGCTCATCTTTCCTGTCAAAGCAATTTCGAAAGGTCTCTGAACCAACCTTGGGAAGGCATCATCACACCAAACCTGATCAAAATAGTAAGTACGGATAGAGCAGAATGGCAGTTAGTGATGTCTACAAAATCGTGTATAGTCATCTCTCATGTTTCATCATTTGTGTAACATCTCCAATACCTTCTCTTCGTTAGAAAAAAAAAAAAATATACTAAAAGGCTTTGGCAAGAAGCTACTAAAGCAGTGTAAGCATATACCTCTCCACCATCATCTTGACTCCATCTTGAGTTGCAACTGGGTTGTTTAGCTTCCATATCTTTTTGCTTTTCCATAAGTTGTGCTCCTCTAGCAGCCTTTGATTCTACTCCCTTCAGATATTTTGTTGGATTTCCTCGGCTATCATAGTAGCGACCTACAAGCCTTCCAACATATCTGAAATGAGAAATCAAGAGTTAAGCACATCCAAGGGAACTTTGTCAATTGCTGATATAGATTGTTATCACAGTCTTTTCAGTGTGGTATGGCACTGAAAAATCCATGGGATAGGTGCTTTTTTCCAGATAAGTCTGAATTCTAAATTATCAACATTCAAGGGTCTACAAAGAAAGCTAACCCACCCTCCAAAAACAAAAAATCTTAATGAAGAGAATTAGTGAACAGAGAGGAAGAGGGACTCACTTATAGCTTTTGAAGTAGAAGTCTCGCCATCCAACTACACTATGGACCTACAAATGTGAGAAGACAAATGAGCTAATATGTGGTAAACTTTTCATTTTTTTTCTTTGTATTAAAGTTTAAGCTCCACTTTTCTGTTTCAACAGATCAAGGGTAGTGTAAAAGAAAGGGCACATTTGTAACAGGACATCCCTACAAATGACATGCAATGACACCATTACCTCAGTGCTGGATAAGCCTTTCAGTGAATCTGTAAGTCCATCTCCTGTATGAAAAATGAAGAAACAAGAGATCAAATATTAAGAAAGCTAACAAAGGAAAAGAACTACAGAAGCTGTCTGATGTGATCTTTCCTACAAGTAAGTACTTCCATGGGCTACTATTTTGTTAACTTGAGGTACTATGGGGATGCAAAATGAATGTGCATACCTCCATTAAGATAGACAAGAGTGTATGATCAAAGGCCAGTTAAAAGTAAGTTTTCAAATCCTTACTGTTGTGATTGTCAACATACTAACCTGAGGTAAATCTAGAAGTTCTTTCTATGTGGTAAAATGAAACATAATTTTTGTCAAGCTCAGAGAAGTTAACAAGAAATGATAAAGAAATGATAAAAGGAGCATACATTTAGCACGTGCTCAAATGTGCCAATTGCTCATGTATACACTAGCCATATAGCATTAATAAAGTCATCAATAAGTCCAATTCTGGTTTTACTTAGTATTAGCCCTAACTTATCTTGGCATCATTATTTGCATCAAAGGCTGTTGACCCTAAGTATGGTGATTAGCACAAGCAATAGAAAAACAGTCTTTATTAAGGATTTTCTCCTGCTATATTGAATAATAATATTAGTTAAGACTGTGGAGCTCACCAACTGAACAAGCCGTGACATAACTTTCAAGCAAGAACATGAATATACCAGCCCCTTTAAATGGGGTTACTTTGCATTTAATGATGAAGCCAGGATGCAGTAATTTGAATCACTCAATGAGAAATCATAATTGGCACAGCATTTCTCGTAACTACTACAAGATCATTTCTGCATTGTTTGCTCCATCCTCAATTCAGTGGCAGCTTAAGTAATTATCTATAATATATATAAAACTCTCCAAAAAACCATCCAGATAACTATATAGCAACACTCACCTGTGAAGTTTCCAGAAACAAATGCACGGGAGGCATCTCTGAATCATCAGGAACAATACAGCAAAGAAGCTATCAGTTTACAAGTCTGAAAGTATTTGAAAGCAGACAAAAGAAAATGTAATTGGCTTATGAAGAATTGGCCATAATCTCTGGTCAATGCAAACATTTGTCACTATACTTTGAAATCATTAGGTAAGCACATACCCAAAAAGGTTGCAACCATAAACAACACAAAATAATTAAAAAATAACAGCAAATAATTTAGAAACACAATCAGGAAACCCTAAAGAATTACATAATTTATAGAATAAAACCTTCCAGCAAAATGATTGTATCCTCCTCCAGCACCATAGTGAGATTTCCCTTTTGTTACATCAAACACAGATCTGATAACAAAGAATCAAATCTTAATAAGCATTTTTGAACAATACTATAAAACATTTATCATGATAGTAACAAAGAAAGGCACAAAAATGGAATACCCCAAAATTCCTAAGAGTATGGGTAACGAATCATCGGTTCCGTTGTATAATGCCAATTCTTCAGCAGTGAATAGTTTCTAAAAACGCAGCAGTTGAAAGAATAACATGAATTACAATACGAAAAGGAAAAATTCCCAGTTTCCAAACATTTACAAAGAGTGAATAAGAAATGGCAGCTTAAAAGGAAGACCTGTTGAGAGTTCAATTTGAGGGAAAAAGCGACGATAGCGACCAAAACTGTGATTCCAAAGAAAGAAGATGTTATAAGTTTCTTCCCCGGCATTGATTCCACCGCTGCTGAGCTTCGATTTTTTGTTTTCCAACATTTACTGATACTTGACTTGGTTCTGGTTCGCGGGTAGAAGACGATTAGTATTTGACTATTTTCATTTTTTTTTTATACAGACTATTTTCATTTTCTTTTTTTTTTTTAGAAAGTGAACAAATAGTATTTCACTATTTCTGGCCAAAAAAAAAACAAAATAGTAGTATTTTAATTTTGGTTCTAGGAGTATTAATAATATTCACTTGCGTCCCTATTTTGTTTCTTCAAAGTACAAATTTCGTCCTCTACTTAGATGAAATGTTCAATTCAGTCCTTAAATTTAGTAACCTTGCATTCCTTACAAAATTCAAGGTTACCATATTTTATTTGCATAAGTTAGGAAAAATGGTAACATATATTATTTAAATTTCTTAGGGTCTACAAAAAATTTAGTAACTTCAGGTTATCGAAAAATTTTAAAAGTTTACTACCTTGCAATCTATAAAATACGAAAGTTTACCAAATTTTTTTCTGATTCTCAAATTTCATCCATCTAGTGTAGTGTCAATATTCAACCTGATTCCCAAACTTCATCCATCTAGTAGTGTCAATATTCAATCCAAAACTACTCCATTGGATATGATGACATTTTTCCTCTGAAGCAAGTCATCTGAATAGTTGTTGAAGATGTATTTTTGAATATACATTCAATGTCATTAAATAATGTTAGAGTTAACATAAAATCATGACATGACATAATTACAATAATGAATTTTCAAAATTTAACTCCAAATGATATATATGAAACTTTTAAAGTAAATCCAAAGCTTAAGAGTATTTATTGGTTAATGTTTTTAAATGAATATTATGTAATCATAGTTATGTTGTGTCACCTTATTTTCCATATTAACTTTCCATATACCCAAGTTAATGAGAAAATGATTTCCCCAAGTCTCCTTAGTCCTCAATATATTATATATCCATTAGCATTTGTGGCATTTTCATTTCTTACAAGGAAAAAAAGAAAAAAGTTAGTAGTAATTAGCAAATTTTCGATTATTGAGGGGGGAAAACAAGAAATGGAAAATGTGGATTATGTTCCCGCAAAATAAATAAATAAATAGACAAAAATATAAATATAAGAAGGAAAGAGACAGGTTTTTTTTTTACCAAAGTGTGGAAAGGAAGAAAAATATAGAAAAAGATCCAGGTGGCTAGTGCCGTCGGAGTTGACTACGGACGGAAAATCCATTTCATTTCCCCTAACGAAAATTCCGAAGCTGCTCTCAAAAGCGGCAACAAAAAGGAAAAAAAAAAAGAAAACCCCTCTCCTTCACAAATCTCCTGATCAGGTACTGCGCCTTGTCATTTTCTAATCTTTCTTTTTTGTTTGAATTATATTTTCCTCTGATCTCTAAGACTCTCACATCGAATTGAATTTTTCTCGCTTTTGAATTGATAATGTTTTTAACGAAGCCTAATTTTTCTTTTCCTTATTAATATAAATTTTAGGCTAGAATCGAACCAGCAGATTGGTTTATGTATTTAGGGTTTCTGATTAATTCATTTACCTCTCCGTAATTTTTCCTTTGTTTTCCTTTAGCAGTGAGAATAGATAAGAAGGAAGATGGGTGTGAAACAAGCTATAAAATCCCTGGATGCATTTCCTCGTGCGGAGGATCATTTGTTGCAGAAGACGCAATCAGGGGCACTAGGTGATTTACTACATCAATTTTAGTTTCTATTTAACTATATATGATGCTACTTGTTGGTATTAATCAATACTGATTTTTTTTTTTGTTTGAAAATTCTGTTTTATAGTCTCAATCATCGGTTTAGTGATAATGGCGTCACTTTTCTTTCACGAGCTTTCGTATTATCTCACAACATATACTGTTCATCAGGTTTGTGTGTATTTTTATTTGATTTTATCTTTTTTACTATTTCTGCTACCTGTGTTTGTAAATTAATTGTTGGGTTGGCATGGTCGTTGTGTGCTTGCTTCTTGCTATGGAATTTCTTGCAATTCAATTGAAGAAACATGAATTGCAATGTTTAGATTTCGTCTTTTAAGCTTCTGTTTTGTTATAAGGGCTGCCATAGAGGCTTATGTTTTAAGGAAAAACTCTTTAACAAACTTGTCCTCTAGTTTAGATATGCTTGTATAGTAGCTGGGAAATCTAATGATATGCAAAGCTTTGAGGGATATAAATGTTCCACTGAACAATCCTTGTTAAATCTTATCTCTAGTAAATTGGTGTTTTTTTATATGAGTTGTGCGTGCATTATGTTCATGGATAGAATTTTATTTATCCTCTGTCTATTAACCCTTATATTTCCCTTGATCTACTTCCTTGATTTGAGTTATTTGCTCGTTTGCTGGGGTAATCTTTTTTATACGAGTCCTAGCTTTCTTCTGGGCAATTAATGTTTTAATCATTTGATTTCTCTCTTTCTTTTTAATAACTTTTTAGATGCTTTTATTTCCGCCTTCCGATATTTCTACTATCTTATCTTTATCTTCCCCTGAACTACTTAAACTACTGATCTGCCAATTATAGTCTTGCTAAAGTCAATTCACAACCATACCGACACCTTTTGGCATATAAATATTCACTAATGTTTTAGCTAATACTTGTCTCTCACTGTCGCTTATTTAAACCTTAAATCCCAAGCAACATAAGCTCTCACAAATTTGTTTTTCTCCCCCACCTTGATCTCTGAGTTAATACTATAAATGTATTCTCTCACCAGTCATCTAATCTCACTAGTAGTTTTGAGATTAAGATCTAGTTGAGACAATCTAACTGAACATCTATGTTGCAGATGGCCGTAGACTTGAAACGTGGAGAAACACTTCCAATTCACATTAATATGACCTTTCCTTCGTTACCTTGTGATGGTTAGTACTGGTCTTTTTATGAAGAACTTACTTATATCTGTAGATTCTGCTGTATCTCATCTTTGTAATATGTACCATTGGTTGTTGATCCATCATTTTACTTTTGCAGTACTTAGCGTAGATGCCATTGACATGTCAGGCAAGCATGAAGTGGATCTTGATACTAACGTATGGAAAGTAAGTCAATCTCTTCTTCTCTGTAAGCCTTTATTTTGTTTTGATGATAATTGCGTTGTAATGGCTGCATTATTCTTCATAAGAAGCCCCGTTCCCTAGTTGAGGATGAATGGTGGATTTATAGTTGTATTTCTTTTGTTTCTTATTTGGCTAACTCCGTTAGACTTCTTGCAGCTTCGCCTGAACAGTCATGGTCAAATTATTGGCACTGAATATTTGTCTGACCTTGTGGAGAAGGAGCATGAAGGTCACAAGCATGGTATTGTCTCTGTTGTTGGGCCTTTACCTTAATTGCTTTAATCTAATTTTTTTTTTTTTTTGGAGCTCCATCCATGTTCTGGTATATGGTTTTTGGACATAGTTATATGGTACCTAGCAGTTAAGCAGCATCATTTGCATCATGTTACCGATAATCAATCTCTGCCTCTTTGTTTTCTGGCAAAATATATATACTAAAATAGTCTTCTTACCAAGTCTCTATCTTGGGCCACCTTCTACAAACATCACAAATCTCAGAGCCAGTGAATGAAGTTGGGATCTTAAAAGATAAAAAAGAGGGGAAAGTAGTATACATGCTTAGTTATCATGTTAGCGATAATCAATCTCTGCCTCTTTGTTTTCTGGCAAAATATATATACTAAAATAGTCTTCTTACCAAGTCTCTATCTTGGGCCACCTTCTACAAACATCACAAATCTCAGAGCCAGTGAATGAAGTTGGGATCTTAAAAGATAAAAAAGAGGGGAAAGTAGTATACATGCTTACTTATTACCTGTTATATAAGATGAGATGACTCAATTCTATACAAGATCATCCTATTCTATCCTATATGTATATGATTCAGTCATTTTATCTTATCCTACCCTCAAACATGCACTAAGTTTATACGAATATATATGTATTGTTCCTATGATGTTTCTCCCAGGAAAAAGTTAGTAATTCAAGTAATTAATTTGTAATAAACTTGTGACCAGATCATGATCATGAGAAGGAACATCATGATGATTCAGAAAAAAAGCTTCATGCACTTGGCTTCGATCAAGAAGCTGAGAAAATGATCAAGAAGGTGAAGCAAGCATTGGAGAATGGAGAAGGATGCCGGGTATTTATCCTATATGAGTTTTCTTTGATTATTAATTTTATTAACTATAACTGATTAGTTTTTGCTTTTGGGGTCATCATAAGATAAAGAGGATACAGGACAACTAATTAATTAATGTAACATTTTTCTGCAGGTTTATGGGGTATTAGATGTCCAAAGGGTGGCTGGAAACTTCCATATTTCAGTTCATGGCTTAAACATTTATGTTGCTCAAATGGTTTGTAGCTTTTGTTCTTAGCAAGCTATTTCTGGTTATGCCACCTTTGCCTTGCTTATGTTTCTGCGCAATAAATGCTAGTTTATGTGCAGTGCTTGTTTATGGGTTGACTGGCTAGTGAATTGCATGACTGGTTGCTTTTACCAATCTGTTCTTAATTGAACTTTTTTGAAGTATTATAAGTGAATCACCCTTTAGTTTCATTATTATAAAACATTATGAAAATTTGTTATAGCATTTTGCTACATTCATTATATATATAATGTGGAATCAAATTTATCTTAACTCACTCTTTCAAAATATGTGTTTACTTGATAATTAATGTCTTCTCCATTTATCAATTGTGAAGGTTAACCTTTTGAAGTAGCATCTTAGATCAACTTACTGCTGATTAAGGGGGGTCAAAGTTCAAAATAGTTGAAGATATTTAAGTTCCCTTTTCCTTTCTGATTGAAGTAGTTTGATGCTGTATTTTTCTAATAAAATCATCTCCTTGCTTTCTTGGCACTTTAATTATGAGGATTTCTAGAATACAGTCATTTTTAGTTTTTTTTTCACATAGCATATATTGTCATCTGTGATTAATTACCAGTTTTCTTTGCTGACAGATCTTTGGAGGAGCAACACATGTCAACGTAAGTCATATGATTCATGATTTATCATTTGGGCCAAAATATCCAGGAATTCACAACCCACTTGATGGCACGGTGCGGATTTTGCACGAAACAAGTGGAACATTCAAGTATTACATAAAGGTTTGCATTCTAACATTCTATTTATTGACCAAAGACTTATGGCAATATCTTTCAGCCTTTTCAGGGAACACTCATTTGGAAAGTATCTCATAGCAGTTTCTGATTGTGCAAATTGATGATCCATGTTGTCTGCATTAAATTGATTGCATGATTTTCTTTTGGCTGATGAACTTAGGGAACTAGTCAGTGGTCCAGCTGTGCATAGTAGCTATTCCTGACTGGGCTTAAATAGAGTTAAAATTTCTTTTAGCTCTCTTTCTCTCTCTGTCTCCCTCTCTCTCACACACATAATGCTCCAGACCGAATTGTTGTTGTAATCTAGCACGTAACTATCTGAACTGGGTATCATTTCTTATTGGTGTGACAACTTGCCATTTTATGTTTATTGATAGGCTGAAGAGATGCAATATAAAGTTTTGATTGGTAGAAAAGATTGTCTCCTAGCATCAATAATACCTTTTCACGTTTTAATTGTTTCCATACTTCACTTTAAAGAAGTCTCTTATACATTATTTGATACCTAATCTTTCACTTATTTTGCAACATTCTGTAAGCATTGTCAGATCATCCTCGTAAGTGCATTTTGCTTCCATATTCCTATGCTTCGAACTCTAGACCCCTGTAAAAATTATAGTTTCATAATACTATATATTTCTATAATTGCTCTCCTCCCCTATGACATATGGTGTTAGTTTTAGAATTGCTTTAACTTTAAGTTTGTAAAATAATAAAAATTAGTAGGGTGCTTCATTTTGCATTTCTTTACATCAACCGTTCCATGATACTACTTCATTATACTAGACATTAGTTTTTCTTTCAATTTTCTCTTCTATGACTTTAGAAATTAGTTCTAATCTTGACAGTTTTATTCACCCAAAATTTTCTTTTACTCTGTTGCAGATTGTCCCCACTGAGTACAGATATATCTCAAAGGAAGTTATACCAACAAATCAATTTTCGGTCTCAGAATATTTTTCCCCTATGACTGAGTATGATAGAACATGGCCAGGTTGGTTGGAACCATGACTTTCTGAAAATCACATCTCCTTCTATTGGTTAGGAGTTTTACTGATTATCTTACCCTTCCATTCAGCTGTTTACTTTTTGTATGATTTGTCACCGATCACTGTGACAATAAAAGAAGAGCGCCGAAGCTTTCTTCACTTCATCACTCGACTTTGTGCAGTACTAGGTGGAACATTTGCTCTAACAGGTTTGCAACTTATGCTCGTTCTGAAAATGATTAAAAGGTTTTGTAGGCTACTTAATGTTTGCGAAAACAACTCTCTAATTCACAACTCGACACTCGACAGTTAGAAGACATTTTGCAATGTACACATTCTTTATCAGTGATCTTATTTTGGTTAATGAACGGTATTTTCTTTTGTCAACATAAAACAGGAATGCTAGATCGTTGGATGTTTAGGATTATTGAAGCATTGACTAAACCAAGCCCTAGAAGTGTACTCCGGTAGAGTTTTTCGGGGTGGAAGTAGAAGAAGAGCAACCATGTGCACCTCAATGGAATTCTCAACTTGCGGTGGCTTCTGAATACATACATAGCCTGACATTAGAATGCAGAAAGTGGGGATTAAAAGAATATGAACAGCATATGATTTGATCTGATGTCCAAATCTGTAATCATCAGTTTTGTAATTCTAGGGCTTGGGATAGAGTATGATATGCACGTGGGATGCCTTGGGGAGCCAGAATATTGAATTACTATTGATTAATTATATATTCCTGTTTAAAGAACACTTTTATCAGGAAAAAGAAAAAAGAGAAAAAAAAAAGAACTTTTTGAAGAGCTTTTTTTTTTTACAGTTTCCTGCTCGTCACAGTTTTATCTTTTGCAGAATCATGATGAGGCTAATAATATAAGCATATTTTTATTAAGGAAAAGACGTTATATTTAAAATGTAATAAATTGATGTTTTTCTAAAGAAAAAGATATTTAAAATTAAAAAAATGCAAGAAACTAAAAGAAAAAAAAATCTTACTATTATTCAACTGAAAAGACAAGAAAAACTTTCTATAATTTCTCTGCACTTATTTTGTTTTTCTTATATTTCTCTCTTATTTTATCGTACCAAAAAAAGGAAAAAGAAAATCCAGATATCTATATTTATTTACTGTAATTAATAAGTTTGGATTTTGGCGGACTTACGGGATTTGATTAAAAAAATAAAGGGAAGAGGGAAGCAGGTGACTGGCTTTGGACCAAACCGATCCGAATCCTTCGTTCGCCCCTCCAATCCTAAACCATTTGACTTTTTTTTCCTCTGCAGATCCTTAAACAAAACAAAAACCAAAAACCAATCAAACAGCAATGTCTGAAGAAATGTACCAACAACGATAACTAAGCTCAAAAAAACAAAAACTCTGAGCGATCTATTAAAAATCGTACAATGGCTGACGCTGATAGCCAAAGCCAAGAATGCGAAACGGTTCGAGAGCTTTGTGCCAATGGGGTTTGCATTAAAACAACTGAGGTCGAAGCCAAACTCGATGAAGGCAATATTCAAGAAGCTGAATCCTCTTTACGCGAAGGCTTGTCCCTCAATTTCGAGGTTTCTTCTTTTCTAAAATGCCTGCCTTTTTTTCCCTTTTCTTTTTGATGATCTGGAATTGGGGAGTATTTGATTTTTTGTTTGTTTGAAGGAAGCGAGGGCTCTTCTGGGAAAATTAGAGTATCATAGAGGAAATGTGGAAGGGGCACTTCGAGTTTTTGATGGGATTGATCTGCAAGCTGCAATCCAACGGCTACAACCTTCTACTAATGAGAATTCTAATTCTTCTGCTGTTTCTTCTTCCTCGTCAACTTCTTCTAAGAGAGGCCGTGGTACTCGTGATTCACAGCATCAGCACGCTGCCAGCCTTGTTCTTGAAGGCGTTTACCTAAAAGCCAAGTCCCTTCAAAAGCTCTCAAGATTTTCTGGTATGCCAAAGAATTCATATTTCCCACTTCTTTTATGTTTTTCCTTTTGTTTCCTTTAAACCTTTTGAATCTTAGATAGGAATAATGCCACGTTTTGCACCTAAAAGAGAGAAATTTGAATGTTGGTTTTTATTGGTTTTGTAGAGGCTGCTCAGAATTGTACAAATGTGCTTGATGCTGTGGGGAGGATATTTCCTCAAGGAATACCTGAGGGGCAAGTTGAGAATAGATTGCAGGAGACGATTAGCCAAGCCGTTGAGTTGCTTCCTGAGCTTTGGAAGCTGGCTGGTAATTATCAAGAAGCAATGTCTGCTTATAGACGTGCGCTTCTTCAATCTTGGAACTTAGACAATGCTTGTTGTGCGCGGATTCAGAAAGCATTTGCAGTTTTTCTCTTGCATAGTGGGTTGGAGGCTGGTCCTCCTAGTTTAGGTGCTCAAGTTGATGGTGCTTATGTACCCAAAAATAATTTAGAAGAGGCTATTCTGCTTTTGATGGTTCTTATGAGAAAAATACACCAGGGTACCATCCAGTGGGATCCATCTGTTATGGATCACTTAATGTATGCACTCTCTCTGTGCAACCAAACTCCTGTTTTATCAAAGCAACTTGAGGAGCTCAAGCCTGGCGTACTTCATCGCACTGAACGTTGGAATGCCTTAGCTCTTTCCTACAGTGCTGCAGGGCAGAATAAAGCTGCCTTGAATTTATTAAGGAAGTCTTTGCATAAGCATGAACGGCCTGATGATCTTACAGCATTGTTGTTGGCTGCCAAGATCTGTAGTGAGGATTCTCATCTTGCAGCCGAAGGAGTAGGATATGCACAAAGGGCAATTAATAATGCACATGGGGAGGATGCACATCTGAAGGGTGTTGGTCTTCGCATGTTAGGTCTTTGTTTGGGAAAGCAAGCTAAAGTTTCTTCCTCTGACTTTGAAAGGTCCCGTCTTCAATCTGAAGCATTAAAATCTTTAGATGCAGCCATTTCTCTTGAGCAGGACAATGCTGATATAATCTTTGAGCTGGGACTTCATTATGCAGAGCAGCGCAATTTGAAAGCTGCTTTGAGCTATGCAAAGAAGTATGTTGATTTAACAGGTGGCTCTGTGTTAAAGGGTTGGAGATTGCTTGCTCTAGTTTTGTCTGCTCAACAACGATTCTCAGAGGCGCAGGTGGTTACTGATGCTGCTTTGGATGAGACTGCCAAATGGGAGCAAGGACCACTGCTCAGGCTGAAAGCAAAACTGGAGACCTCCCAGTCACGACCCATGGATGCTATTCAAACTTATCGTTACCTCCTTGCTCTGGTTCAGGCACAAAGAAAATCATTTGGTCCTTTGAAAATTGATTTCCAGGTTCAATTCAGAATCTTTTTCATTTTTAAAGAAAAGAAAGCTTTCTTTTTTGGCTATCTAATATTTTTCTCAATGTTGTTATGGTTGTTTCTTTGCCACTTTTAAATGTCCCTAATGCAATATGTTTCCAAATGATTAGCACAAGTAGTATGCAAGTAACATAGGTTGTTACATTACATTATTTTAAGTAGAAATCTAGCTCTGCAAATCACTTTCCATTGCTTGAACTGGTGAAAAACATGCCCGCTTGAATACAAAACATACTGGTTATGAAGACAATGTGCTTTGACTGTGTTACTAATTAAAGATATACTAGTTGTTTATTCTGGGTTTCAAAAATAGGGGTTTGTATCAAGTTCATGAAATATTCACCCCTCAAACAATAAAGAAAACAAGTATACACAATTACCAAAAAAAAAGAGTTAACATAAATGAATTGTGAGAAAATGCGCTGGTGAAGAGGCTTTTTCTAGCACAGATGCCATACTTTATTGCCTCTTTTATATTTATCTGGCAATTATTTGTGAAATATGAGGGAGGTTGACATTGTTCTAAAAGTTTAAGATTAGAAGGCATTATTTTTATGGCAAGCCAAAGGATGTGGACTAGGCATAGAGCCTAAAATACTCATGTAAGAATCTGTGAGGTCTGACTTAAATCAGTGTGACTTTCCAAAAGAGGGAGGACTGGACCAAAGAGGACATTGCTGCAAAAGGACCTGAAAGTACCTTCCTTTTACAAATCTTATGAGTGATATGGATTGAAATAGAGATGATTGCATAATAGGATCCTTCTGGCCAATCCAATTTAGAGGGACAAGACTTTGTTTCTTTATTTTTTTTAATTATTATTATTATTATAAATATATAAAATGCTCTATATTGGAATTCTAATGCCATTGCTGTTTTCTATCTTAATTGTACTAAATTTTTATTGTTTGTTATACCTTGCCCTTGTTTGTGACACTGATTTTTGTTTCTTTGCCCTGGATTAAGACTCATAGTTAAAGTTGGGTTGAGTAGGGTAAATGTTTGGTGTTCTTGTTGTTATTGCTTCTGCATTTTAAGAGTTTAATTTAGTTATATATATTTAAAATTTTGGCTAGGTTGACGATGATAAAGTAAATGAATTCGAAGTTTGGCATGGTCTTGCAAATTTGTATTCTAGTCTTTCACACTGGAAGGATGTAGAAGTATGTCTGAAGAAAGCCAGAGAGATGAAACAGTATTCTGCAGAACTGCTGCATACAGAAGGCAAGTTCTAAAACCTGATTTACTGAATGAGTGAACTTTTTACCTTTCAATAATCTACTTGGTAAGGTCATAGGTTGCATTTGCTAGCTTGCATTTGAGAAGGGGAGATTAAGATTCAAATTTAGTGTAAATTCTATGATAAACCACGTGTAAACACAAGTTTCATGACTATTTTTGTATTTGGAGTCTATTATGAGAACTAGACAAGTAGACATCTAACATATGCATACCTCTTTCAATAAACCCTTTATCTTTCAGCTTGTTTTGCTATATTGTGGTCATCATGTTACTAGATCTGAACATGATTTGGGCTTAGACCAAGATGGTTTAGCTTGTGCATAAGGCTGGCTTGGCTTAGTCATTGTTTTATGAAATAAGTAATGTTATTTGTTTTGTTTAAATTTGATTCAGAATTCATGTTAAATGTTAGTAAAATATTAATATAAAGCTTTTTGGAAAAAATATATTGATATAAAGCTGTGCTTAGTCTTCAAAGCTCTAGTTCAAAGGAGGCCAATTAACACTTCTAAGTATAAATGGCTTTTCTCTATTTTACAAACATCCTTGCATCTCCGCATTGCCCCTGTCTAACCAAAAACATTTATGACAATTGGAAACCAACCCTTGTCAATTTGTGGGATTTGGCTATGTGTATCTACACCATTTAATACCATTTTCTCCATAAGCCCATTAAACATGAGATTCTTCTTTTTTAGCTTTCATCCATGTTCTCCTTGTTCCTTCTCTCCTCTATTGACATGAATACCCTTCTTTAAATCACATCTTCACATGAGAAAATTTGTTGGCTTCCTCTTTTTAATGACCAAAGTCCAAAGTCCAAACCATTTTACACGGCTTTTCAAGTTGCCCTCAGTGGTTGCAACCTCCATTTTTCCCCTTATGCATTTATTCTTGATCTTACATTTCCTTAAATGGTCGCATATCCAGTTTAACGTTCTCATCTCAGCCAACAGAAAAGAAAATTTAAGGGAATATAGCTGTTGAAAAAAAGAACATTTATGTTTTCGAAATGCTACTAAATGGGAGACATTCCAGCTAATATTTTGGTAATAAATTGTCTCTTCAATGAATTCTCCAGGTTTTATGTTTCAAGAACGTGGAGAACTCCAAGACGCTATGTCTGCTTATACAAATGCCACTTTAATAGAACCATCTTATGTACCTTGCAAGGTACTGATTGGTGCAATGTTGTCCGAGAGGGGCTCAAACTCATTGCCTGTGGCGAGAACCGTACTCTCAGATGCATTGAGGATTGAACCTACCAACCGTAAGGCTTGGTATCACTTAGGTATGGTACATAAGAATGATGGGCGCATTGCTGATGCCATAGATTGCCTACAGGCAGCCTTGATGCTTGAAGAGTCAGATCCTGTTGAAAGCTTTAGATCTATCGTTTGACAGGCTAGCATAATCCAGGTTAGGCTGTTTATTTTTCTACCTCATGACATTTTTTCTTTTCTTAGTTTATGTGTTCATTTTCTCTTATTCTTTCCGCAGCGAATTTGTAAATGTAACTTCAACCAACATTATATTCTCCTGCATACAACTTTGGGAAATTTTTGCCTTGGCTCTTTCGCATACTCTTTCCAGTTTCATTATTTGAAGTCACTTCCTCAGTACCATAAAGAAAGGATCAAGTCAAATGAGACTGGATTTCTGAATTTCGGAAGGAAACTAAGAGCCAAAAAGGAGGAAAGAAACCTCGAATCTCGATGTGTTGTTTCAATAGCAGGGAAAGTGGTAGGGGCTCTCCAACAGTCTTCTAATTGAGTTGCTGCTGAGCATGCATGCCTCTTGCTATTTGAGAAGCAATATTTATTTATTCTTCTTGGTTCTGTCTTGTACCAATTGCATATTGCTTTGATCTTTATTTTATATAGTTTTCATTAAAGATAAAAGAAGGGGGAATAGCTGATTGATTCATTGTTTTATCTTATACCTTTTTCATTGTAAGATTAATCATATCATTATATTATATATTATACATATAACTTTTCCTTAGAATTTGTTATTTGAGTCTTGTTGACAGTGAAGTTGGTAGTAAAGTTTGAAAATAGATGCCATAACATGATAACACAAGTTTGATCCTTCAAAAGCGTTTTCTTGAGAATGTTTTAGTCTTTTCCACTCAGGGCAAAAGGGCTTATTTTCGAGGCTACATTCCAAAGGCAAAATGATAGTGGGTTTTTATGCAATAAAATTATTATTATTGTAAAGAGTTCATAAAAAATTCTTGAGAATTCAAATCAAACTCCTTGATGGAAAGACATGTAAATATATAAATTATTGGCTCAAAATCAAATATTCATACAAGTACCTAAAAAGAGTACTATAATACACTTAAATCAAACTCTATTTTGAAACTAACAAAGGTTTTCACTTTTCAATCTCTATAAAATATAAATCACATATTATTTTCCTAAGTAGTGAAAAAAATACATAAATTAAATAAGGATAATTATTTGATTCGATGATAGTGTAAATAATTGCTAGTAAAAAAAAATACTGGTAAAAAAGTATTTATAAAATATATTTCGTGTTTTGTTGCCAAAAAAAAAAAACTTCGTGTTAAAAAAAAAAAACGGAAAAAGAAAGAAAGAAAGACATGGATATTTGTTTTCATTTTATTTTCCTCACATATAAATATCTAACTGCTTTTATATTGAGAAAATACGTGTTCCTATCCTCGTTTGGAACTCTCGCAAGTGAAACGCAGAAATGGAGGCTTCTCCTTCTTCTGCTTCGATACACGGCTCCTGGATTCATCAAAATGTATTCAGACGCTCGCCACTGCCCTACTCCATGGCCAACAATTCTCAGCTTTCATTTTCTTCATCTCTCGTGCCAAACCCACTTTCCTCAATGCTTAACTTCTCAAGTAAACATGCAATTCTCAGAGTTGGACAGTCCCCAAGGTCTTTTTCTCTCATTTTAATCACTACCCATTTCTTTTTTCTTACTAAAGATTCTATCTTTCAGTGCCTTTTTTTTGCCATTATGTTGAATTTTAGTGGTTTGTGTTTTTTCAGGTTAGATAAAGTAGATGGTTATAATTCTTTAGTTGGGGTAATCTCAATGGGAATGTTGGCTCCAAGAAAGTTTATGAAGAAGAGGAAGAAAGTGGAAGAATTCAAAGATGCAGCTGATGAAGCTAAACAAAAGAGTTGGAGGAAACTGATGAATGAAATTGAGGACACTGGTTCTGCTTCTACAGTACTTAGACGCCAAAGGACTGATGACCAATCTCTTCCTAGAGACATGGTTTTAGGTACTTTGGTTAGATTTAAGCAAACGAAGAAATGGAACTATGTTAGTGAGGTATGTTTCATACTTAGTTGTATGTTATGAGCTTGTGTTTTAACTTTTAGATTGCCCTAAATTTTGAGTGAGTTTTAACATTCTGCTGAAAATATACATATGCTTCTCACTTATATATTGATCAAATGGAAGACAAAGGGGAAACCTTTGAATTTGAGGACCTTCATGAATTATCTTGTTGATTGCTGGTAAAATTTCAACACAAGTTACCTTAAACCTTAGTAAAGGGTTTATAAAAGGATCTAACCATGTGCTACTATGGCATGTCATCCCTAGATTTTGACCTATTGCTGCTATTTATTCTCTGCTACATGTCATCCCTTGGTCCCGATTATTATGCATTTTTTGTTGTTTCGACTGATTTGGTTACAAACATGCATAGAGTGAAGGGTGGAAAGGCCAATCAAAAAGTTTAAAAAGTGACTTGAGCATTGAGCATTATCTGTTCATAATTTTTTGTTAATAGTTTATTTTTTCCTATTTCTTACAAAGAAAATATAGTTTCTTTTAAAAGGTTCTTTCTGTGAAATTAGATAAGGCTTTTTGAATTATAAATCATGTAAATGTGAGACTCTGTGATTTTGTATGTTCTTCCTTCTAAATATGTGCTAATCTTTTTATCCCATAGATTCTTGAGTGGCTTCGAGCTCAGAGCTGGTGGGACTTCAGTGAAATGGATTGCTTGATGCTTATAACAGCATATGGAAAGATAGGGGACTTCAACAAGGCAGAGAGAATTTTGAGCTTTATGAATAAAAAGGGTTACGTACCAAGTGTTGTGTCACATACTGCTCTTATGGAAGCATATGGAAGAGGACGTCGGTACAATAATGCTGAGGCCATCTTTAGAAGGATGCAGTCTTCAGGCCCTGAACCTTCTGCTGTGACATATCAAATAATACTCAAAATACTGGTCGAGGTAATCTGTTTCAAATTTTTTTCATCCTTTCAAAGTTTTTATCTTGCTTTACGAAATTAATGTTTTAAAAGATCAACTAAATAACTGTATATGAGGTGCCACAGGCAAGACAAACTTTTTAGTTTCCAGAAAAGAAGCCTTGTATATTACTAAGACATGTTTCACATTGTTTAATCCAGTTGCTGTTGCTTTCATGCTTTTATTTGAAACGTCCATCTTTTATTTTCTTGTTAGGGAAACAAATTTAAGGAAGCTGAAGAAGTTTTTGAGACACTTTTGGATAAGGAGAAATCACCTTTGAAGCCAGACCAAAAAATGTACCACATGATGATTTATATGTATAAGAAGGCTGGGAGTTATGAGAAGGCTCGTAAACTATTTGCACTAATGACGGAACGAGGAATTAAGCAATCTACAGTCACTTATAATAGTCTTATGTCATTTGAAACTGATTACAAGGAAGTTTCAAAGATCTATGACCAGGTAGACTATCATTATCTAACCTACTTTTCATGTCTCTACATTATAGCCTGTGGATGTAGTTATATCTTTCCTTCTTAAAGAAATTGTTTATAATAACCATGAGTTACACTGAATGTGTTTTACTGCCTCTCATTCAAAGATGATGTAGCGAGAGGAAGCTACTGAAATTTAAAGTTCCATTATTATACTTGCATCAATTCCATAAATTGAATCCAGAAAATTTCCCTAAAGTGATACAAATATAGTTGAGAACTTTTAGTTTCAGTGGGGTCTAGTTGTGGCTATATATAGCTCAACCCTGGATTGATGTCCTCATACCTGCCTCTGATTTTGAGTTTCTTGATCTTTGTCTTTGAATCTTTTGTTGATAATGATATGGTAACACGTTCAAGTAAACATGGTATTTTAGATGCAAAGAGCTGGTCTTCAGCCTGATGTTGTGAGTTATGCCTTGCTCATTAATGCTTATGGAAAAGCTAGGAGGGAAGAGGAAGCTTTGGCTGTTTTTGAGGAGATGCTAGATGCTGGAATCAGGTATGTGAGTTAAACTTGTTACATAACCTATTAAAAAACCCCAGTGTTTTGATATGAAACTAATTCAGTAAGAAGGTTGAACAATTTTGCATTCTTTCTAATATAAATTTTGATGGTTCTCAGCCATGTTCACTTGAAAAAATAGAACAGAAAGAAAGTAAAAAATCCATTTGAGGGTTGAAGATCTGCTAACTCCCCATTATAATAGAATACGTTTTCATTTCCTAAAAGGTTGATGCAGAGTACTTATTTGCATTTTAGATTTGATCAGGTAATAATGGGTTTAGGTGTTAGGGGTAGTTCAATGGGTTCGTCAATCTCGATTTGGAGGCAGACGGAACATGCCTTTACTTGTGACTTAAATCTAGGCAGTCTTAGCAATGGTCCAGGTAATCTTGGAAGTTGACATTCTGACTTGGTAACATTAGCCATGTGACAAGTTTTTCCACTCGAGATGCGGTCATTTAGTCAACTGATTTTAGATAGGCAGTTGCCTATGGGCCTAACAGCCTTTTTTTTTTATCACATGAGGGGCTTTTTTTGATAAAATCATAGAATAGGGGATTGGGGGGTTTGGGGGGTTTGGGGGGGGGGGGGGGGGGGGGGGGGTTATGATAAAAGAATAGGGGCATTCTTGAAAAATTGGATGGTTCATGGGCTTATTTAGTATTTCAGCCTTCCTTCTATGTGTGAGGAATAATACCACATCATATCTAACATATTTAGTTTGCATCCTTGTCAATGAGAATACACATACTAATATGAGGAGAGTGGACAAGATGTGGATGTAGTGGTGCATAATGCCTAATGCCAACTTCACCATGTTATTAGCATGTAATGGGAAAGCGTTACTTCTTATCTGGGTATAATTTAGCGATCTTCAGTTTTCTAATTCAGTATCAAGTTTGTGGGTAGCCATTTAACAGCTATATTTGTTCTGTCAAAATTAAGCCTAATCTTTCTTGTGGAGATCAGAGGTCTCACTACTATCCATGTTGTCTCTTTTTCAGGCCTACCCATAAATGTTATAATATTTTGCTTGATGCATTTGCAATTTCGGGAATGGTGGAGCAAGCTCGGACTGTGTTCAAAAGTATGAGAAGAGACAGGTAAAGTGTTTTAATCTGAAAGTAGCTGCTATAATGACTTTACCAAAGTCCAAATGCAGAATTTTTGGTTCCTAAGTATAGGTAGATCATTATTTTAGTTCATTCAAGATACTCTATTTCTAGAATTGTTTGTAGTAATGAATATCTAACAATGAGATTCTATGAAGTTTCAAATTAGAGGGAAAAAAAAGAGTAGAGAAACCTCCTACTGGTTTCATCCAATGGAACTTTTAATGAACGTCATTTTCACACCTCCTGGTTGTCTATTTTAGGAGTTAAGATCACAGATTTTATGGTCATTTACTGGATTCTTTATTTTTGTGAAGTAATAACGTGCACAATTGATGCAGCGACCAGACAAGATAACTTTTTCTTCATATTTAATGCAGATACACCCCTGATATTTGCTCTTATACAACTATGTTATCAGCTTATGTCAATGCATCTGATATGGAGGGTGCAGAAAATTTCTTCAAAAGGCTGAAACAAGATGGGCTTCGCCCCAATGTTGTGACATATGGGACGTTAATGAAGGGTCATGCCAAGGTGAATAATCTTGAAAAGATGATGGAGACATATCAGGGAATGTTGTTAAGTGGTATCAAAGCAAATCAAACCATATTCACAACTATCATGGATGCTTATGGGAAGAACAAGGATTTTGGTAGTGCTGTTATTTGGTACAAAGAAATGGAATCGCATGGTGTTCCACCTGACCGGAAAGCAAAAAATATTCTCCTATCTTTAGCAAAAACTGCAGATGAACAAAAGGAGGCTCACCAACTTGTAGGATCTATGGAAGCAAAGATTAATGGATTCTCTAGGTTTCTTAAAGAAGAAGAAGAAGAAGAAGAAGATTATGATGAAATGGAGGAGGCTGAATCTCTTGAAAAAGTGGGTCAATTATAGTTTATGGAGGTAATTATCATCCAAGACAAGCAAAGCAATTTGTACATATCTCGGCTGGATACTAGTTTATTTGTAAAGCCTGGAATTTTGTCTCCTGGTTGGGTTCCTCAACCATGAAAATATATCATTGTGTTCAATTAATTAGATAGAGTTTAGCTGGATATCAGAGCTGTAATACGTAGTTACACGCCATGTTAAAAAAAAAAATTCGATTGCATCTCTACTCTAGTAATAATGGCTGGCTTCTGAGAAATTGAGAATGACTCTTTTATTCTGATCTGTGAAATGCAAAAAAAAAAAAAAAAAAAAGGTCTCTGTGGACAAAAAAGCCTCGGTGGATTTACAGTTGCACTGATACTTCTGATATCTTTACTCTCACTTGATATGGGTAACTAAGCAGATTAATGGTTATTCCTATACCCTTCAAATGAAGCTATCAGGGTAGATATTGAATCTTCAAAAGTGGAGGCTAAGGCCAATAGGCTAACTTTTACATTCCCAAGATAAATGAGACATCCCTAAGTAAATGCAGAAATTTAAAGGGGAAAAAGGGCCAGAGTTAGAGAACAGAGGCTGGAAGTTTTGTCATGTTCTTAGACAGCTGCTACAAGTTGTAATGTCTCCATATTTGCAGATTTCTTCAAGCGATCAACAGCTTTTTCAACCTACAAAAATATATAGTCAGGTTTAGCAAAAAAAACTCGCCGACGATAAAGATGACAAAACCCACTATAAACTATTGATCTAAACTGAAATTACTTTACCTCTGTTTTCCAGTTTGTTCTGGCGGTGAGAAAGATTAGAGTCACAGTTTGTAGGCTAACCCCAACGATTATCCCCCACCATACACCCTAAACAAAGAGTTTTGAAAAGTTTTACTGCAAAATTTACAAATCAAGCAATAATTTGGCTAAGATAAATAGAGATTGAAGAAGAATCACTCACTGCAACTCCTAAACTAGTTTTGAAGCCAAGAACGATTGCAATTGGAAGACCAATAATGTAGTAAGTGGTTAGGTTGACATAAGCTACAATATGTTGCCATCCACTCCCAATGGCCACTCCTGCAACAAATATGCCCAACACAAATTAAATAGGGTAAGAGCTGGTGTTTATCAATCATCATTCATTCTGTAGCTATAGCTTTTTAGTTCGATGAACGATTCATATATTATACCTGAGAGTATTGGCTGAATTCCGTTCAGGAAAACAGAGATGGCACATAGTGGCATCAGGTTGGAAACTGCTTCTATAACCTCAGCATCACTTGTGAACGCTTGACTTAATCCGACTCGAAAGATCAGAATGATTGCACTAAAAACTAAACTGATGGAAATGCTTGTGGCATTCACCACTATTACTGAGAATTTGGTAAGCTTTGGATGGCCTGCTCCTAGCTCATTGCTCACACGAACGCTGTCAAAATTAAGTCCAGTGCCATCATTACTTAATTGTAATCACAAATGACAAAATCAAATCAATATTCAATCTATGTCATTATAAATGAACATTTTATTCTACACAAGTTGCTATGTATACTAACCTGGCTGCTGCACTAAGGCCTAACATGAAGTTGATATCCCAGTTCCAGTAATTCATGCTGCAAATTCATGGCTTCAGCAATTAGTAAAGATACAAGCTGCAGTGGTAAAGACTTTAATTTATATATTAACATACCATATGGAAATGGAGTCGAGCGAGATTGTTGGGTTAGGAAGAAGACCAGATACAAGCACCAGTCCTTGATTGTACCATATCTCCAATCTGCATCATTTCCAAGGTTAATTAAAAACAGAGCTTTCTAGCTATGATTCTATGACTAGTTTGAGAATGATAAGGGTTCAATCTGATTGGAAAGCATACGTAAGCATGACAGCAGAAGCAGCAGTGAGCTTAAAATAAGGCCAAATTCCTTTAAAAGCTTTCGAAGATAAACCAGTCCAAGTCTCCTTGCAAGAAGGACTAATCACAATGTAAAGCCAATTGACAATAACGAGAAACCACCATGAGAGACTCAGAGTTAGAGATGCTCCAACAAGGCCATATTTCAGCACATCGACGGCTAGCCATGTAAGAAGAACATGGATCAAAAACACCCCAACAGACATATAAGCGAGCGGGTTCACTATGTTCTGAGCTTGCAAGAATCTCTGCATGGGGCAGCTTAAAGCAAATGCATAGAGTTGCGGAACCAAACCCCGAGCAAACACTTGGCCTTGCTCGGCAATGCTTTCAGATTGGCCCATTGCTTTAAGAACTGCGCCTGAATAGTAATAAAGAAATGTGAGAAGGACTGCGGCTCCTAACAGCAACAGCATTGCTCTTTGGCAAACGATTCCCATTGCTGCATATTTCTTAGCCCCGTAAGCTTGGCCGCACACTGTCTGAACCGCACTGGCCATTCCTAACTGGATCATTTTTACAAACACTTTAGAATCACTAAAAATAGTTTAAAACGATCAAACAAGAAAACATGCCATAATTTCATAAGAAAATTAACATACCATGATTCCATAAGCAAGACCCTGGATTCCAACACTGGCAATGGAAGCTCCGGCCAGTTCTAATGCACTGAGATGACCAGTGAACATTAAGGTGACGAAACTCAACATGTAATTGAAGACAGAGACAATTATTGATGCTGCAGACAGCTTCCAAAGAAGCCTTGACTCCCACGCAAAAAGCCTCGCCCACCATTTTATTCCCACTTCCCCTTTATTTTCCAAAATCTCTTCTATGGAATCCGAACCCAAATCAGAAATATTATTGTTGGCCACCACCAGCAAAGGTTGCTCCTCCAACAACGGACCGGCCATTGATCAAAACTCTGCATTTGACAGTATTTGGGGGCAGATATTTATAACATAATATAATACATATATAATGCACATTAATTGTTTTTCGTATGCTTTTGAGTTTGACCACTTTATATAATATATCTACCATTCTTTCCGGGACTCTGTAAAAGTGAGAATGGCAGATATCTCTCAATCAAACTTATGAAGACAAATTTATAATTTTAGTTTGCAAATTTAGAGCATACCTAGAATGTTGGTTCTTGGTAAAATAAAACGAGGAGAAGAAATGCTGTTAGGTGTGCTGAAGGTAGGTAAGGCTGAAAAAATGTCTTTATAAGTGTTGACCTCCTTTTTTTAGCTTACTTTTTTTGCACAAAGAAATGGCACCGATTTGGTGCAAAAAGGAACAATTCTCCTAAGTAATTTATGTGGGGATTCATAGTTGGAATTATTATGGATTCGTATATCATGGTCTCATTATTTCTTGTCAAGAATTAAAGTATAACAAAATTTCAATAAATTTTATTGATCAAAGAATCTATTATTAATTAGGCAAATGACTTGTCAAATTTCATATGTAGATGCACTTGAAGATGGAATGTTATTCAAATTTAAATAATTTTTTTAAAAAATAGAAAA